>JAUZNJ010053697.1:0-20473 GCA_034780135.1 Jordanella pulchra | reverse complement strand
TCCAAACTAAATATAAGAAAACACTCAAGCAAGAACTATTTTGTACAAATGAACAACTGTTAGCTCCTGTTGATTACAACATTTAGCTTTTGTCTTTTTGTTTTACCCAGTCCACAGTGCCTTCCTAGTGCAAAATCCTAAGAAAGTTGACAAAGATAGCAATAATTGGGTATCTGGATTTGTTCCGAAATAGCTGGATTTGTCCCATAGGTGTTTGCCTTGGATAAATACTTTCACGTGAAATATTCTGAAGTGGCGTCTTTCTCAGAAATAATCATTATGATCTGGGTTTGAATCCGCTGGTGATGTTAGCAGAGACTCATCCTGCTGCAGCACATGTTGATATGTTGACAGTGTGGTTAATAATTGATAATGATCTGCACATATGCAGAGAGGTGGATCAGATATTTTCCACTTAATTTGTTTTCTTGTAAAAGCCGTATTTAATAAGCAACTGTAAAATTAGTGCACCCTGTTATTATTTCATACGCTTCCTTAGCTTTATCTATTTATAAACAGTCTGAACCACCTGCTGTTTTTCTCTTTTCTGAGGAAGACAAACATGGACAAAGAGAAAGTGTTTATTAATGACAATCCCAGCTGTGGACATGACAGTTTAGTGAAATGTTTTCAAATCAATAAAATATTTACTAGGCAAGTCATACCTGTGAGTTTAATTAGCAGCATCAGTTCTTGCATATTTGTTATTAGTTAGTATGAAAATATGGTAGGATCTCTAAATGAAATCATAACAATGATCCGACTTTAACAGCTTGATGAAGGAACTCCTCCTGAACCCGAGGGATCTTTTGTTGACTACCAAACCACCATGGTGAAGTTCTCAAAGGCCATTGCCATCACTGCACAGGAAATGGTTAGTACAATATCTACCACTGCATTAAACCACAGAGCTGCTGTAGGTAGACTTGAGAATGAAATTTTTTAGTCAACTTTGTGCACTCAAACGTGGAATTTGATTTCAGTTCCAGTTGCCTCTTAGTGAATAGAATTTATTTTCAGAGTATCTGGGGAAAACATGATTTATTATTTTGTTATTTAATCTTGCTTTAACCAGATGACCAAGTCTGTGACCTGTCCTGAGGAGTTGGGTTGCCTTGCATCTCAGGTAACTGTAGACTACGCACAGCTTGCACACCAAGGACGTCTTGCAGCAGCAACTGCAGAGCCAGAGGAGGTGAGCAAGATACTGTCATAAATTAAAAAAGATGTGAGGAGATATTACATAATTTAGATATTTTTCCAACTTGGACTGACGGATCTGTGTTTTTATTTATTTTTAATGGATTCCTCGCACTCTTATGAGAGTAGATTTTCTCTATTCTTACATAACCTTCACAAACTTCTCCAACAATAGATTCAACTGAAAAGTGTCCCCCCAGTATTCATCCTCTCTCAGCGCCCACTTGCTGCTCACTTAAAGCTTTTCTGAGTTATCCTGAGGATGGCCGTGTGTGCAAATATACCACTAATAAGCACACAGCTCTTATCGTATCCTGTATATAACAAGCTGCTTGAAACCCTGTTGGTTGCTATAGTGACAGGGCGCTCTAAAAGCCTATAGTGATGCTTGTAATGAAGTACCACCCACCCATGAATAACAGTCAGGAAATTAAAGGTGCAGTGCTAACGTTTATTCTTTGAGGGGGCTTGAAATCTTTCATTTCCCACCTTTCAGTAAGAGATCCCAGCTGGGAGGGTGATTATTATTCAAGTGTCACAACTTAAACAAAAAGGCAGATTCTTTGTGAAAACAAGCTGCTTTGTGTTTGCAGGTTGCTTTTCAGATTAAGACACGGGTGCAAGAACTAGGCCATGGATGTATTTATTTGGTCCAGAAGGCTGGAGCCTTGCAGCTCAGCCCGACTGACAGCTTCTCCAAGCGGGAGCTCATTGAGTGTGCGCGAGCAGTCACAGAGAAGGTAAGCAGCAAAGTAGTTAAAAACTGCTCAGTAATTCCTTGACTGTTTTTAAATTGTTTGACCGTCATTTCAACTTTTTCCTCTAAATCTAAGTAGAACATAAAATCAGAATATTTTTGGTTTTATAAACAGTGAACAAATAATGTCTACATGGCATTCTGTCGAAATGTTTGTGTTTTTAAGAAAAATATTAGACCATTATAAATGATTTCTTAACTTCTTCTTGCTTTAATGTACCATGTGTTCTGTACAATTCAAGGAGAAAAAATGCTTGAGGGGAAAATAAGAAAATGTAAAATAAAATGACTATAATAACCTGATTAAAGTAATGTAGACAGCCTTAAATATATTATTTATGCAGATTGATCATTTAGTGTTTTGGACAAACGCCCACCAAGAAAATAAAGCTAAAACAAGTTTTAGCTGATCCAGGAGAATTTTCAGAAATCTGCTTATTTATGCCTCCAAGGTGTCTCCAATTCCTGTCTTTGACATTCATTGCCATCCAAACCTTAGATGCATCCCTGCTCCAACAAACCAAGTCAAATGACTCAATTATTTCCTCAGTATGTTATCAAGTTTTTCAGATGCCTGGTAGTGAGCTGTTTGCTTAATTCTGGCGTGTTTTATCAGGGATAAATGTTTAGGCTTCAGGGCAATGGGATTTAAGACTAGACACCCCTGAACTTAAGAAAACAATTGCGGAGACAGTACGAATAGCCTAAAGGATGGAGAGTAAAGCAGGCACGCTGTTTATAGAGGTTATAGTCCTTGAAGCACCTATTCTAAATTTCATCCAGAAAGTATTCACAGTTCTGGGCTTTTTTTCAAATATAGAAATGTTGCATACTTTTTTCCAATTGGTATTTCATTAATCCCTTCCAAATTATACACACAAAACCTTGATGGTTCTCTTAAAAAAGGTAAGACAGAATAGGAATTTTTTGTTCTTCATCACTGCAATTCCAGGCATTTAACAAAATACACAGAAGAAAGTCAGAAAAAAAACTACATCTCTAAGAAAATCTGTGAGTACACCTAAGGAGGTTTGTGGACAAGAAGCTTTCTTAGTCATATCTTTTCAGAAATTTGTAAAGTAAATAGGCAAACCATGCTGTAGAATACTGATAGGACATTACAAAAGTCAAATATTTTTTAATCTAAATATTGGTCAACAAAGTGTTGGATTAGGTTCTGAGATTATTCTGCCACTGCCCAGTTTTTCATTTCACAAAAGTTACCATTTATACAGGGATGTGTAGACTTTGCATTCACTGTAGACTCTCTTCTCCTGTGCCCTTATGTGACAGATCTGCCAGAAACATGACCTTTTGTAAATCTATGTGTCACCAAAAAGGAATAAAAATATAAACGCAACAACTTTGAAGTTATTTCCATTTTTCATGAGCTAAATCCAGAGATCTACGGTTCTGTTCATTCCTGTCACATTTGATCTGCTTTAAACGGTTTGTTCTCCCCCATTGGTCTAGAGCTTTTGTGTAGTTGTGATTCACTCAAGCAAACCCTGGTCCAGATCAAAAAAACTAATCGAGATTTACTTTTCAGTTGGTTTCCACCTACAAATGAATTATTGTGCAGCCTGCTTGTGATGGGAATTCTAAGCAGCTTCAATGCAACCAACAAACATACACCTTTTTGGACTTAACGGATGATCTTAGCAGGATCTGTATTTATACGTGTACTAAAGTCATACCTTATTCACTCTCTTCTCTGACAGCTGTACTGCCAGGATGGCTCAGGGAAAGCAGAGCACTACTTTTCCTTTAGCTGCACCACACATTCCCCAATGCCTTTTCAAAATTAGAAATGGAGCATCATGAAACCTGTGTTAACTTAACTGCTCTGTACACACAACGCAAGACTTCCATAATAGTTTTTATCCATTTTCAGGTCCGCACTCTGTCCTGAACAAATCATTTCTGTGCAATGAGAGCAAGGTTAACAAATGGGACCTTGCTTCTAAGCTGTTGTTTACAAAAAATAAATCTTCCCCTGGGTGTGCAGGTGGCGCAGTGGTTAGCGCACACGACCCATGTACGGAGGCCTTAGTCCTCGATGCGGGCGACCCGGGTTTGAATCTGGCTTGTGGTCCTTTCCTGCATGTCTCTCCCCCTTTCCTGTCAGCCTACTGTCAGAAAAACGAGCCACTGGTGCCATAAAAAGCTGAAAAAAAAAAACTTCTTTTTGGTTGACACCAAAAAAACCAACCAAAGGAGTTTCCTGGTGTGAGGACACAGTAAGACTTTTTCTATGCACACAAAGGGCCCATTTCTCTCAACAAACGTTCACAAATATTTCCATATCTGTATTGATGCACACGCCTAGTATGCGTTGATAATCTATCTACCTCACAAAAATGTACCTGCTTTGGTTCTCCATAACGTGCACCATCCTATGCCCTCCGCCTCCTGGGCCATCTGATCAATTATATTAATATCTTAAAACAACTCACCCATACGACACCATACACACCATCAGACGTTTGACCTTTGCCATGAAAACTGGTCATTATCCATGAAGAAAACACCTGTCCAAGTGTAGATGGTATTGAATATGAGCATTTGCCCATTCATTCAGTTTCAACAAGTTGCAGTCAGGACAACATCCTGATGAAGACCACAAAGTTGCATTTAAGCTTCTCTGAGAATGTTTCTGAGAGCTTATGCATAAGTTCCTTTGTTATGCAAAGCAATTGTTGCAGCAGCTGTTGGTGTTTCCTGTTCTCAGACATTCTTAAGACTTGAAGATGCCCTTGGTCCTGGCAAAGTGTGGCTACAAGTGGTCTGCAGTTATGAGATTGGTTGGAGCTACCACCAATTTTCTGAAACACCTAAAAAAGACAGCTTGTATTAGAAAAAGGAACATTCAGCTCATAGCTCTTGGGCATTTTAGCATGCGCAATTTAGGAAGCGGGAAACACTTGTCGCATTGTGCTGTCGGACAAAAAAACGAAGATTTTACAGTGGCCTTTTATTTAGAACAGCCTAAGGCACACCTGTGAAACAAACAGGCTGTCTAATCAGCATTTGGATGAGCCACACCTGTGAGGCAAATGCATTATCTAGGCAAATGAGGAGTACTCACTAAAATAAATGTAAAGATTTGTAAAAAAATATTTTAAAAAAATAAGAGGAATTTTGTCTACTTGGAAAGAGTCCAAAATCTTGCTTGGTTTGAACAAAAAAGTATTATATTTATAGTTTTGTTCAGTGGGTATTGTGGTTAGTTTAACTGGCTTGACATTGATGAAACCTGAAAAGCTAATATCGTTTTTCTAAGTATTGATTTTATACTACAACTTTAGTGTTTAAAGAATGGTGTTGCTTTTTTTATTCAGTGTTTTGAAATCCAGGATTATGCAAAACTCTCTCTCCTGTTGCTGCCAACAATGACCAGGCTCCAACACGGGTGAAGTCATAACACACGTCAACAGTACTGCTGATTTCTATAACAGAAAAATACAGGTCATCAAGTGTTTTCTTTCTCTAAAAAGATTTTCTTACAAGGCTTGATTCAATTTAATACAGACTTAAATGGAAGCTTTTATACAGTAAATATTTCCTTTAGTGTTTCTTCCTCTTTTGTTCATCTTCTCTACTATCCTGTTTGACAGAAAAACAAATGATCCAGATATGTACACAATGGATCATTTTTATCTAATGAATAATCAAGATCACTTTACACTTGAGAAAAAAAGGGAAAACACCATCCTGTAGTTTGATTAGATTCATTCGCTGGGGAAAATAACATGTGTCACTATGCTTAGGAAAAATTTATTTAAAGACAGTTTCTCTGAAAATAAGAAAGCCTTTTCACCTGATATATAAAGTTCATGTAAAACATTAACATAGTGAACATTTTAAAGGAAGGTATATTTATTTTAGTGTAGTAAATAATTAATTTATGTTTGTTCTGATAGGCAATGCCACCTACTAGCATAACAGTATTTAGAAAATCTCAAAGAAAATGATAATCTATTAGGTTTCAGCATCACTATCTCTGCAAGTGTTTCTATTAAGTCTTAAATGCACAAGAATTCACAAGAAAACTGAGATGGAAATGGAAGAATTTTTGTCAAGTGATGTGATCATGTGTGTTGTGTTATCCTTTTGTAGGACACAATGCCAAACCATCTAACCATTAGTGTATTCTACCAAAGTTTTCTTTAAAATAAATATGGCCTTTCAAAGACCCCATGATGACGTGCATTCTGATAAAGTTCTCTAGGCATTTGTTGAAAAACAATTTTTCTGTTTTACTTAATGATTGCACTCGAAGAAAAGATATGGCAATGCTGCTATGATAATGTGCGACTGCCATTAAAATGAAAAACTAAATTCAAGGCTTTTTAAAACTCTTTACTTTTTCCTCCTCTAGATCTATGACCTCTTCCTAGGAGGTCATGGATCTAGTTGTTTTCCCACCTCTCAAAAGATCTTTATATATTTTCTTGTGCTGTTTCACATCTTTAGGTATCCTTGGTGTTATCAGCTCTACAAGCAGGAAACAAAGGCACCCAGGCCTGCATCACTGCTGCCAGCGCTGTGTCAGGAATTATTGCTGACTTGGACACAACAATCATGTTCGCCTCAGCTGGAACCTTGAACCCTGAGAACGAAGAATCATTTGCTGATCACAGGTGCTTTTAACCCCAACAAAAACAGGATAAGCTGTCGGGAAAAAACAAACATTCTATAGAGAAAAGTGCTTGAAGTGTTAAAACTGTTGGGTGGGAATGAATCAGCTGTGTTTTATATTGTTGGTGCCTTATAATGACTATAGAGCAGATTGTCACACAATGTGTCCTGTCCCTCAGGGAAAGCATCCTGAAGACAGCCAAGACACTCGTGGAGGACACAAAGCTGCTAGTGGCAGGGGCTGCATCCACCCAAGAGAAGTTGGCTCAGGCTGCGCACTCCTCAGCCAAGACCATCACTCAGCTTACGGAGGTTGTCAAATTGGGGGCGACCAGCATGGGATCTGATGACCCTGAAACACAGGTGATGAAAATACGTAGTACACACACACAAATTAATGTATCTTATTTTAATGTCAAAAATACACCTTTGGTTTTATTGATTTGATTATATTCAATAAATTCTTAGCTGTTCACATTATCCTGTGTTAGATTCTCTTTGACTCTCATTTCATCCTACATTGTGCCTCTTCTTTCCCCTGAGTGCATACCACTATCTCTGCTTTCCACTAAGTCTGAAGTATCATGACTAGCTCAGAGCGATAAGTGCTAAATCCGCTCCCCAAAGCATGGCTGATAAGCCTACACTCTGACCATTCTGTTTTATTGATTCCACCATTATCTTCTCAGGTGGTTCTTATAAATGCAGTACGGGATGTGGCCAAGGCTCTGGCCGAGCTCATAGGTGCCACCAAATGTGCCGCTGGCAAAGCACCTGATGACCCATCCATGTATCAGCTGAAGAGTGCAGCCAAGGTAAGGGAATAGAGCTCTGAAAGACATTACTGTCACATCCCTTTAACTGGTGGATTTCTTTCACAGTAAGCTTGACAGCTGATAGGGGATGTCTACAGTAATGCATGCTGAAAAAAACTCCTTTGTGTTATTACCTCTAGATTGATGTATCTGGCAGCAACAACTAAGCCTTTTTTTACAAAGATGATGTGACTGGTCTTATCAGAGTGTTTGCTTTTTCTCTCTCTGTGGGACTGAAATGTATTACTACTACTACGTATTTATCAACATGAACCAAAAGGTTGGTGTAACACATCGAAAACCAATAAAGGATGTGCCACGATTCACCGGTGTATTATCAGTGTGATCCAATGTTATAAGCCAATTTAAACAATGATTTAAGTTGATACTGCCTAACAAAAACCAAATACAATTTGATAATTTTATTTCTAAAATCTTGCAAGCATTTAAATAAAAAACAGCATCTTCTAATAAAAAGAAAACAAATAAAGATCACATGTTCACTATACTTTTGTGCCTAATGAATGTCACAATCAATCTTAAATATAACAAAGACGATTGATGTTTTTATTTTGTTACATAATTGGATTTAACATAACTATTAATCATTTCAGCAATGACCTGATTGTGATCCATGTATCATTACACCTCTAGCTGATTGGCAGTGTCCAGTAGGACTAGGGTGAGAAGGAGTAATTCACTACTCCAACCAAAACTACTGTCTCTTATTTCCAAATAAACCTAAAGCCTGAATGCTAACTTCTATCATCTTTACAAAAAGCTCTCTGAGAATCCCCTTTCTCTGGCCTAACATTAAACACTGTTCCATAGTCTTTGTTGCGGCTGCATTTTCTTTTCTTTCTATTGGAACAGAACAACTTGAACAAACTGTTCGTGCAGAACTACAGGTCCGTCTCAAACCTCCCCTTCATTTGAAATATGTTTGAAAAAAAGCTGTATTTAAACAGTTAAACACATCAAAGCATCATAAGTACAATGATGTTAGTTAGGTTTTCATTCCAACCTTCCTTTTAATTTTTTTAATACCTTTAGTTTTTCTTTTCACATTATCCTCTTATTTGAATGTGTCACTTTTATTCTCTTCAATTGTTTGTTTTAGCTTTTAGACCTTAAAGAATTTGTAATATTGATTTTGGTAGTTTTTGAAGCAATCACTGGTTCTAAAAAGGGTTACAAAAGACCAAACTCAGGAACCGAATCAATCATTTAATATAAAGCCAGAGATTTTTATCATGTGATTTATGTTAATCATTTTTAAATTTACCATTCATGGGTGACTACTTGTTTGTTTCTTTATTAGCGCCAATGGAATATCTGGTTTAAATATCAGGCAATTCATTTTAAAGTACTGGCTTTACCTGAAGCTTTATCAGTATTCTGAAAGCTGCTGAATAACAGATTAACAGCAGATTCGGTGAACGTACTGATTGTACACTGCTGGATGAAATAGAAACATCAGCTAACAAATTACAAAATTAGTGTATTTGTCAGCCTTTATTTCATGGCTTATTTGGGCTAACACTGTTGCTTATATTGTTTAATTTCCACACAGCCTCATAACAGCAATTTGTTCCCAACAGCTGCACAAAACATGTAGCACTTTTGTTTGATGACAAAACCAACTGTCAAACACGGTGAAGGAGGAAAGATTGCTGACCAACAAAAAATAACTGGTAAAAGTGTTTGAACCCAAAACTATAAAAAGCAGAAAACACCCGATACATATAGTCAGCAAGGGATTTGGTTCTTACAAAGGTTAAAGTATGTTTGTGTCAATGACAAAATCTTATCAGTGTTTTATTGATTTGTATTATCATATTTATTTTCTCTATATCTCCTAGATAGAGGAAGAAAATGGTCTGGATCACATAATTAATGTACAAAGACAAAACAAATCCCAAATACACTGCTAGACTCACTCACTTCTGACTATTTGGACTAACAGCATCATCATTAATATTTGTATTTACCAGGTTGATAATTACATACAGCATAAATCATCTGAATTAACCTGTCATACCTATATTTAGGTCCTTGCAGAAATGATAAATTTGAACTTTGCACAACATATTTTAATGCAATGGTGGTGTTTACAGAAGCTGTTTTAGAATATTGTGGCTCTTATGGATTGTTGGAAAAAAATAGTCTGAGCGATGCTCCATTTAACAAGAAGATCAGTTTGTAAACCTGCAATTTTCTTTAAATATTCAGCTTTAAACAATGATTAAAGACAAATAGCACACAACCATGGGAGTTTACAGTCAACCTACTGCATATTCATATTTACTGTTACAAAGACAAAATTACAATCTACACGTGTACTGCACTGGTATCTGACACAGACTCACATAAGCACTAAGAAGAAACCTGAAACCAGCTTATACAGTGTTTCTTTCAAAAATATTATCGCTACTTAAAAAATGTTCCGCACATTTTCAAGTAGAGATATTGTGGGGCGTTTCTCTAGTTTGTCCACAGTCGGCTTCTATAAATACACAGCACTAATGGATGTTACAGAGCAAGTGCTGCTGATATCATGAAATGCTTCCTCGCGAAGGTATCTATGTTATTAATGTTTAAAAGATAAATAAATAAACTAGCCTCTAATATAAGAAGACAGCATGCACAATGTCTCTGCTGTCAAAAAAGTTTGTTTTTTTTCTTCAAGAAAAATATTGAACACTTGCTTGAAAACCTTATTGAGAAATTTGATTTTCTCCAATTTTAATCAACATTCTGTATTCAATTGTCATGATTCTCTACACTGGTAGTCTGATAAGTGGCAGAGAGATTAATTTCTGTAATTTTAGTGAAATTAGGTCAAGAACCACTGGAATGTTTTAAAAACTCTTTTTTTTTACCAACCTTCATCACAGATCACCGCACCAAGCATACCTAGCTGCAACAATGGGCTCTGTGTATTTTCTTATATCTTTCACCGTGTGCAAAGACCTCCAACCACCTGCAAACATTTCAAGATTGTAGGTTTTTGTGTTTGCGAAGCCAAGGCATGCTTCTGTATGAAATTCTGTTTGCACTCTGTTTTTAAAGTATGAAATTGATAAATATATGTTATACAAGTCTGCAACAATGTGTTGTTGTTGACCAGGGTAGAATCAGTCAGAATATGGGGTATGAAACGATGACATATCTGTTCTAAGAATGCCATCCCTGTCAGGTCTAATCTTTATCTAATCCCATTTATCTTTATCTTATTCATCTATATCTTTACCTAAGGTTGAAGTTTAAGTTAACTGACAGAACATCTAGTAGAATGTAATTTATTGGAGATCTTAAAACATGCCTAAAATGTCCCTGTTGCCTGAGAAATTCTCTTTACTGTTTAATTACCAAACCTGCAGATCTGTGCATAATGATCCAATCCATCAGCAGCAATTGTTATGCAGTAAAACATCTACAAATGCGACTCAACGGATCCAAATGTATATTTTACTAAGTTAAGCAAGTACAAAACCGTCCAACACACATAGCTGTTGCAACAGGATTGTTTTCTCATCTAAATGGAATTAGGGCCACCCATGGATGTGTTCATGTTGACAGATTGGTTCGGTTCCTCTAACATATGGTGACCTCTGAACAGGATGTCATCAAAGTGCCGCCGACCATGTTTTTCAAATTCCAAAGTCAGTTTACTGCAGTTTTCTGAATAGTAAACTGCATGCCACCGTGCTGATAGAACAGCGTGGCATGGCTCAGTTGATTACTATATTTATCAGTATTGTTAATTGCATGAGGATTCGATTAGTATGTGGCTAAAATATTTTTGTTTATTAAAATAAGTAGCCCCAACGGAGGAAGTGCTCCACCTCCTGGTTCAAGTTCAGGCCTCACTTTTGCTTTTGTCACTGACAGGTCATGGTGACCAACGTGACCTCTCTTCTAAAAACAGTGAAGGCAGTGGAGGATGAAGCCACTCGAGGGACAAGGGCACTGGAGGCCACCATCGAGTTCATAAAGCAGGAGCTGACAGTAAGTGCGGCTGACAGACCAAACCGCTTCTTTATGGTCTTTTGAGAGTTTAACATTGAGAAACAGCCTCTCTATAAAGCTGGGTCAGGGATATGTGTCTATTATTCTGAACAACACAGGGAAGCTTTTTGTTCTTTTTTTCCCTTTATTATCTGTCCAGCTCTGTTCCTTCTCCTCTCTCAGCCCCTGCAGGCTTTCCCACAGCTCTTATCAGGGTCTGGGTAACAGCGCAGCCAGTGTGAGAAATGAAGAAGTTTCAAGAGCTTGTTCTTATGTAATTTGCTGCTAATCCTTATCAGACAACCTTTAGCATAAACTGGGTCTTATGGAGACATGCAGTCCAAGCCAAACTCCGCAAAGTTTAAGTTATTGCACTACTTATATCTTTTTTTTATACATTTTCTCTCCTAGACACTTGTATACACTGTGTTCATTTTAGCTCTGAGCACATATCCAGCTTTCATGTTTGTGATTCTTCTTCACATCAGGTGTTCCAGTCCAAGGACATCCCACACAAGTCCGCTTCACCTGAAGAGTTCATTCGCAACACAAAGGGCATCACTGTAGCTACAGCCAAGGCCGTGGCTGCAGGCAATTCCGCTCAGCAGGAAGACGTGATCGCAACCGCCAACCTGAGCCGCAAAGCCATCACTGATATGCTGACTACCTGCAAGGTGCTAATCCACTCCACCCTGCCAAAACAGGCCTCCCACAGACAACACCGGATTGACAGGGAATGTCTGTGCCTCTTCCTGCTGAGAGTAGATATTATCAAGTCAAGTTTATTTTCAGGATACTGTTGCGGGAAGTGACTTAGTCAGTGTTCAAAGTCAGGCTAGAAAGCATCAGTCAGATATCCTGTTGGATCATTTTTTAGGAACACAAAAATGAATGGATCGTTGGCAGTTCAGGCAATGCTTTTCCACAATTAACCATCAGCAAAGTTTTCTTGTGGTGAAGGAAATTTTACTAAGAGTGGGACCAATTGGAGTTTTGAGCCTAACTTCAAGTTCTTCTCTTTCAAACTAAAAAAAAAAGAGAACAACAGAGTCAAAATTTATTTAGGACCTTGTTTGACCATTTTCTAAGATTCACTTTCCATGTTGAACCCTATACAGCTGATATTCTTAACTTAACTCTGTGGACTGTTGTAGGAAACTGTTTCCAGGTGATATTGTAGCAAATATCTAAAAAGTGTTTAACTTTAACATGCAACTGAAATCAACTTTTTTGTATTAAATAAAATAATAAAGGATGTATGAGCAAAATAAGTATGTTCTTATTTACTCTGAAATAATTTTAAAATTATTTAATTTGTGCTTGTCCAAACTAGATATTATAATTAAATATAATGAAACTTTTTACTGGAAAGTAATGCATTTTTTATATTTCTAAATTGCAGAATGAAAGTACATAAAACAATATCTTTACCTATTGCAAAAGAAACATGATTTCAAGACGAGAGAAAATGAACAAAATTAAAACAAATCAAATTGTTTGAATAAACATATTTTATGAAAAGAACTGAGTTGATAAATCTGGGAAAGAGGAAACGCAAATAGCACGAGCAAAGGAATATTTAGAAATCGATGAGATTGCAGTCTTACGAGATCCTACCCAGCACCTGAAATTGTCCCTTTCTAAATCCAGTATTGCTGAAACTAAGGATAAATGTAAGCCATTTAGCCATTCCAGTTATCTGCTAAAATTCAAAATGAATCACAGTAATGTCTTTCAATGTTTGTTAAAAGGTCTCCTAATGAATAGTTTCTTAATTACTTAGCCTTCTCAGGATTTTCTCGGACATATTGGTTTTGGTGTTTCAGGTTATTTTAAACATTTAGGTATTTTAATGAAGTAATCAAATGTCATTTTTAACATAGTCTTCTTTATTTTACAGAAAGCTGCACACCATCCAGAAGTGGGGGAGGACTTGAGAGGCAAAGCCTTACAGTATGGCACTGAGTGTATCACCGAATACATCAACCTTCTGGAGCAAGTGCTGCAGGTCTGACCACTAGATATGTCACACATCTATGTGTGTGTGTGTGTGTGTGTGTGTGTGTGTGTGTGTGTGTGTGTACGTACTTATACGCTCTTTTATTGGACAAAAATATTGATAAAGATTCTCTTCTGTCTTATGGTTTACTATTCTTACTCTTCTGAGCAGAAAATGCTTTTAAGATGAAATGTTAATGAATAATTAAGTCTATATAACATTGTCTTCTAATAAACTTTATGGATTAAAAAAATGATTATGTCTGATAAAATAGATTAAATGTTTAAAAAGTTCAAGAAAGATTTCTCATTGAAAAACATAAAGACAAATTTGAAATCCTCAGTTCTTGAAAGGTTTAAAAAAATCTAAACAGATCATCGTTCCTGTTTTATATCTTTCCTGTAAGACTCGTTTTCGCATTAATGTCGTTTTTTGCTAGCTTATGTAACAGATCCATATCATTTTTATGAAGAGGTCAGTAGAGTGCGTTTTATTTAAAATCATCTTCAGCAGATCATATCTACAATGAACGTTAAGTGAACATGTAGATAAAAATGTTATGCTAAGCCAAACTTCATTAACCCTTTTAGGTTTTATTTTTCTGTTTAACTTAGGATTTAGAATTTACTTTAACAGTTTTGTTCATGACCTGGGTGCATACTTTGAGCTGATCCCTGGTTCTTCTGTTCTTACGTAACAACGTCGGGCTCTCTTGTATTCAGGTGCTGCAGAGACCCACGCCAGAGCAGAAGCAGCTGCTAGCAGTGCATTCAAAGCATGTGGCTGCCTGTGTGACAGAGCTCGTTCAGACAGCTGAGGCCATGAAAGGTGACATCGACAAACAACACATACATTCACTGCCACTCAATTTGCTAATCAGACACTTCAAGACATTGAATGTAACTCTGCTTTTTAGTCACTTATTCTGCCCGATATATAACATCCACTAGCATGCAGTCAAGTGAACTAGGGCTGCAACTAATGATTATTTTGCTAATCGATGCATCTGTTGATTATTTTTTCAATTAATAATCAGACGGTAGAAGATTCCGGAAGGAAGACATTTACAGAATTACACCAGGTGAAAATAAAACTTTTCCACCTGAGGAGTTCTGGATAGAGCAGATTGACGGACATTTTTTTTTATCTTAAATATAAAGTATTTATTTTTTTTTATTTTAGTATAAATCCTGCTCTAAGTGGGGTGATCTGTCAGCTAAAGGTATGTTTTAGAGTCTCTATACTCCAGTTAATGATTAATCAATTACTAAATTAGTTGAAGATTACTTCAATAATCGATTAATCACGATTAATCTGTTTCATTGTTTCAGCCCTAAAGTGAACTTTTCTTTTTTAAAGACATAAGTTGAAAAAAAATTATAAGACAAGAGACTACAGAGCAGACAAAACACACTTAGAAACTGCAAGATTTTATTATAGGATATACTTCAAGTCTTTGTGTGGCCTTAAAAAAAATCACTGCCACTGCATTCGTATTTTACCTGGTAAAGGTGTGTTTAAAAGGCTTCGATTAGCACTTGAATAGTCTTTTCATTTCATTTGATATATTTAAATAGCAGGGAAGGATCCACAATGAATGGTCAAAAATAACTTTGTAAAAACCTAGTTGGCAAATATAACTAGCCTTTTTAAAATAGTTTATACACCCTTTAGACATGATCCAGATTGATTAATTGATTCAAGGATCTTCTCAAATAGATTTCAGTACATTTGTAGAGATCAGTAAATGATGGGCCAGTAGTGTTTTATTTTCTTAGATGAAATGTATTTTGCATCACAGGCTAAGTTATCATTCTGTCACACTATTGCAGTAAAAGATAAATTATTATTTTTGTATTTATTAAGTCTTTTTGCAGATCTTTCCTGAGGGGGGCAATAAATGAGTGCGTTGCTGTGTCTCATAAATATTATGGAGATTCTAATTTCAAAATTACTGTAATACATTATTTGGGAGGCAGAGCAGAGGGAAACTGGCTGAGATGGATTTGTGTAACACATTCAGCTTGATGGTTGGGGGAGGGGAGGGAAAGGGAAGGGAGGTCCTGCTGGGGGTCATTGTAGTTTGATGAAATGTAAAAAATCCCTGACAGGATTTTGGGGCTGATGAAGATTAGTGCAATCCTCCTATGCATGAATAAAACAGTAGCGGCAGTGAGTCAAACCACAAAAACCTCTCGGCATCTCTAATAAAGATGGCTCCCTATATTCACTTTAGATTATTGAAATTGTAGCATAAGGTAATTGCCATGCAAAGTGGCACAAATGAAGCTTTGTAGGGTGGTTAAGGCAATGTCTATGCGTGCTGCAGTACTGCATGTGACAGGGCTAATAGATTGTGTTTGGGTGAGAATTAGATTTCAGAGAACAGCCTGACACACAGTGGGGCTATCCACTTCACCTCTCTAATGTCCCATGTGGTCTCTCTTTTTTCTCTCCTCCCCCCCTCTTTCCTTGCTGCCTCAGATGGAGGTAAGTGGTATATGGTGTGTTTTGTTCACCAAGATCAACTTTCATCAGGGTCAGTGGGGGGCCAAAGAGTGGGTTTGGGTGAGGAACAGATTTCCTGAGCGATCAACACAATCTATAAACATCACCCCCATCTGTTTCACCAAGCTGTCCTTGAGAAGCTAAGCTTTATGGACATTAAAAACCCTGTAAAAAGACAATGATCTATCAGATGTGTATTTCATCATACTTACCCTTATCTCAGTTTGCCAATTGGTGTTATTGTTATGCATGAAACATTTAAGTGTCATTAAGACAATGAAAGAATGGCTTAACTGCACAGTTAAATGGAAATGCACTGTTGTTGCTTCTGTTAACCTTTGGCGTAAATGAAAGTAGAAAAAAAAGGCATCAGTAATCCGATGTCTGCTATCGATCTTCTCCAGGATCAGACTGCGTGGACCCCGAGGACCCCACCGTCATCGCTGAGACAGAACTCCTGGGTGCAGCAGCCTCCATTGAAGCCGCAGCCAAAAAACTGGAGCAGCTCAAGCCCAGGGCCAAGCCCAAGGTAACAAGTGGCCCACTCAACCCTTTTACACCCACTCAAACCTAAACACTGGTTTCTGTGATTAATCAGCCGGGGAGATGATGTGGGATGTAGGTAGAAAAAGGTGACGCTGACTTTGAAGTAGAGTCATCTTTTTCAGTAACTGATCCGCTGACATGGAATCATGAAAGGAGAGGATGAGACTGTGTTACACATACACAGTATGTTGACTCAGAGTGCTCTTCCAGTGAGCTAACTTACAAAACTTTCTTCAAAGCATCTCTTGAACTATATTTTCAACTGCATTGCCAGGAGATGTAATTACACAGCTGGGTTGTCAAGCTTATGTTGGATAGAGCTCAAATGTGCAATGAACTGCTGTGACCCTTTGTGAAAGAGAAATTCTCCGTTCTATTGAACTTATTTCCTTTGTTTTGTAGCAGTGTTTTTCTTCCCTAATCGACTTCTGATTTACCTCTGTACTCTCATCGCAGGTCAAAACCAAAATGTAGCTTAATGCTCAGACAAAATATGTAACAATTACAATTAAAAAACTATAAGACTACTTTTTAGGTTTTTTTTATTTTTCGGAATATGAGGTCTTGTTTTTGTGGCATGCTTTGCATGGTTGTGCTGTTTGTTTGTTTATCTGTTTCTGGACTCTTGTGGTCTTTTGTCGCTGAGGCTTTCCTTCCTTTTCCATAATATTTTCTGTAAATGGGATTATAAGCTCAACCTATTTCTGTGTGACATTAAAATGTATAGATTTAGGTCACTGTTATTGTAAAAAAAAAAAAGACAATGCAGAGCCTTGGCTCATACTATGAATATTTTAATTCTATGGCAGCAGGCTGAATTTAAGAGGAATTTCATATGTATGAAAGGAGATAGATCAAGGAAAGGCTTTTTATATTTATTTGTAAGTACCTCCCCCTAGTGGGCATATTGACCAAAAATATATTTTTGTAGGGAAAATTAGAGTTTATTAAAAGTACTTAGCATATCTAATTTTCATATGCAAATAGAGGATTTTGTGCTTTTATAATTTGCAAGTAAAAGGTCAAAACTTGAAAACATAAAGTATTTAGTGAAATTGCCTTTCACTCCAAACATAGCTGTTATTTTAGGGTATGTATCCTTTTTTTGTTAAAAAAACAGTTAATGCTAACTTAGCTGGATGGAGAACATCTGTGAGCATGGTTATTCAGTTCTTGCTACACTTTCCTATTTGGAGATAGGTATAAACTTTGGACTATTGTAACACTCATGTGAGCGTTGGTACAAATTATTCTAGGGTAGATCAGTTTCTGCATGTAAATTAAAAAAAAAAAACAATGTTCTATAAAGTCAGCTTGTGAAGAATAATATGTTTTTCAATAACGAACCCCAAAGGACAGTCTTTGACACACTGTACATGAAGATGAGCTAAAAAAAAGGTCATTGCTATAGAAGCTGGTAGTTCTGTATTCAAACATAATCATAGAAAATTTAGTGGAAGGAAAAGTGGAGGAAGACATTCACAAGCAACAGGGATAATCCCAAACTTGTGAGTATTAATTTGCCAAATCCATACAGGCCAAGTCTAGAATCAGCCCATTAAGAGCCACAATGCAGAAACGCATTGACTGCAATGATGCATTCTTCATTATCAAGACAATCCTTAACTCAATGGACCTCATACAAGAACCATTCATATGAACAAATTTGTCCTTAAATCATTCGCTGGAGTAACTTAGGAGAAGAATGGCGCATTCACCATTTTTCTCCCATTTCTAATCTTCTCTTAGGTACGAACATTTAAGCAAGTTCCATACTTTTTCCGAGTGCCTAGGACTTAAATTTAGGAGACTTGCGAGTCAGTCAGTTGTTATCCAAACCTAGTTCTTCACCAAATTACTACTTTTGTTTTACTTAGAGGAAATTTTCCATTGTATTAGACTACATCATTATATATTATACAGCTCTGCAATTATGACATTTTTATACACTGATGACAGAACTATCACTACACCTGCAGCTGACATGTCGGTGTCCAGGGGTGGAGAGGTTTTATTTGTTGTCATTTTGTCAAAAGAAAGAGCAGTCAATGAACTCAATATACTATTGAAATAACATCTGGAACAAAAAATGGAAAGTCCAGCAAAGCTCCTCTAACAGTGAGGCTTGCATTCGTAGCTCCTTTACTTTATTATTACACTGAATGTGGGATATTTGGCTTTGGGTCTTTCTGACTTTTTGAAAGTAGAGTTTTCTTGTAAACATTTTATATATGTTTATGCGTTGTGAGAGGGATGTAGAGTAGATGAAGGAATGGCAGACATGGTCTGGAGATGAACACTACGCATGTGTGTGGGTATTAGATGGAGAATTAGCTGTACGTTGTCATGTTAGTTGATGCTGAACTCGTATATTTACACCAAACGTTGTACCTCTTGCCTCCATCAGTAGTTTTCATTGACTGTCTTCGGATCAAATGATTTCTCTTTTTATATTATTTTTATTCATCTATTTTATTTTCACTTCTGTAACAGCACAACCAAGGTATTTACAGTTCTTGTTTATTTCCAACTTCTTTTTTTTTACTGTTTTTTTAAATATGCTGCTCAGTTTTCAGTCTGCTGAAACCGATCTGTGAACACCGAAAGTTTTTATTCTTCGTCTTCAATGCCATTTCTATGAATGAACACACAGGTGTTCATTCATAGAGTTGTGGGAATTCGTACCCTTATGGAATAAGTGGGGCAGTAATTATGTAGATTTATATTTCTCAAATTAAACTAAAATTTCACATTACATCTGGACATCAAGGTTTTAGAGTGTAGAGGAAGAATGGAGAGGGACAGAACCTCTGTTGTTTGATAGTTAAGTGGTTTTTGAAACTCGGCCCTCTGGACCGACTGTCCTGCATGCTTGAGATGTGTCCCTGCTCCACCACATTGATTGCACGCCCTTCTGAGCGACCACTACAAGCTGCAGGGGCCTGCTAATCACAATGTGATAGAGAATCTGTGGAATATAGTCAAGAAGATAAGAGGTTTCACCTCTAAAAATGCAAGGGTGCTGTTAAAGCAACTATGGCTTCTACTACACTTTAGCAGGACCACAGGCTCATCCATGACATGCCACAATGATGCACTAATTCATGCACAAGGAGGCTCAAACAAGTATTAAATGCAAACAAATCTTCTCTAATATTCTTATTTTCTGAGACACTGAATTATAGTTTTTTTTAAGACCAGATTTATAGATTGCATTACAAATAACTGTTGTACCAACTGATTCTATTACCTGAGACAGTTATTAGGTGTGATGTTCAAAGCTGTCTCCTCGTTTTAAACTTCTTAGCAACTTTATCACTAACCTTCTGGTGTGCTCCTTGGTGTTAACTATGGGGTGCGTTCACTAATATTTTTTCAGTACCATTTAAATTCCACAAATACTGATGCTATTCACTAGTTAGATGACACCTAGAAGGCATTGGTTTCATTTCATCTTCTTTGTATTAGAGTAAACGTGGCTGAATTTAAATCCATGTTGCACATTTTAGATTTTAATCTATAGTAAACCTTTAAGAAATATTAATCATTTTAGTTCCAAATCTAAATCCATTTTATTTATAAAGCTCATTTAAAAGAAGATTTCTTTAACCAAAGGTTTTTACAAGCACAGATCAGACCAAGAAACAAATGATGATTATAAAATATTATGAAAAACAGTAAAAAAAAAATACTAACTACAATAAAAGAGAAAAGAAAATAAAAACTGCAGATTAGCTCACACTTTGCAAAAAGCCCTTGATTAAAAAGTTTTTTTTAAGACATGCTAAAAAGGTAAAAGAAGAACACTGCTAATGTTTCATGGCAACTTTTTCTACACTTTTTGGAGCCATGACTTCTAAGACTCACTTCACTTATTTCCTATTCTATGTTGTGTCAGTAAGTCATTTGAAATCCTAAAAAGCTGAAATCGAAATGTTGATACATTTGTACACAGGGTTGAGGATAAATACCCCTGCAAGGCCTTGTATATATATA
>JAUZNJ010053676.1:0-29700 GCA_034780135.1 Jordanella pulchra | reverse complement strand
CCCCAAAAAAAAAAAAAAAACAACCTAATAACAGTTTTTCCAGCCTCTGGAGGAAAAACCTATCATCAGAATTTTTTGACACCAGAGAGTAAAGCCCGTTTATCTCCATGACGGAAGATTGACTCACTCTTCTTTACAGAACTGCTCTAATTCATCAGTAGAGGATTTCTGAGCATCACCTGCCTACTTAGTGTCACATCACAGGATCTCATTCAGATTTAAGTCCAGACTGCAAGTCAAAGCTACATTTGCATCATCTCAGGTTATCTACTGTATGTCTGTGAAAGTTTGTGATCTGAAACATCTCAGTATGTTGAAAGAACCATAAAGCATAAAAGGGATTAATCCCTTTACACTGCATTGTATTTGTACCCTCAGTTATATTTACAGTTAACATATGGGTATTAAAGAATGTATTTAAAAGTACAAGTATTGAGGACATTTTTTTCCAATCTATCAGAGGCAATTAATATATTTTTCTTATTTTCTATTGAAGACCTTAATCATGCTACATACTGTAAGACAAGTAATCAAAAAAAGAGTTAAATATCCCTGTGCAAAAAGTATTAATTAATTATTAGGTATGTAATTTAAATATCCAGTTTTGATAAAAGTTAAAAACTTGTTTTACAATAAAGCAAAGCAAAGATAATATAATATAATAATAAGTCCTTATTGACTCCTCTAGTAAAGATGATTGACAAGAGAAAAAAGTTACTTGGTTTTCTATTGCTTTCATAATCTCACAAAAATAAAAGATACAATTCAGAATATCAAAACTTTAATTAAAGTGTTTACATTTTTTACTCTTTCTTACCTGCAACATTAAT
Organism: Jordanella pulchra; assembly: GCA_034780135.1. Taxonomy (NCBI): domain Eukaryota; kingdom Metazoa; phylum Chordata; class Actinopteri; order Cyprinodontiformes; family Cyprinodontidae; genus Jordanella; species Jordanella pulchra. Next base: position 28,870 of record JAUZNJ010053676.1, on the reverse strand, counting down.
ATGTGTAGAGGGTACTTTAAAGTCAAAGTAAAATTCCTAGCAGGTATCTGTAATTTGACCACACGCTTTTATTTTTAATATCTTTAAAAGGAGGAGTTTAACTGCTTTAACTAACCCTACTTTCTAAATGTGTATGGCACACTGCAGTTCTATTTATTTTACATTTCACTGAAAAAGTTGCCTCTGATGCAAACCTTTTCCAAAACGGATCATTTTCTCTGATATAAAGTCCACTTTAGCTAGTTGCTGTGGATGAAAAGCTGCTGCTTCCTCCTACAGTTGTGGATGCTTTCGTTTGACACTTCAGCCTCATTTTTCTCTACATTTTCAGCCTTTTTTTTCCTCTTTAACTCCATTACTTTTTCTCCCCCAGTCACTCCGTTTTTATATCACCAACTGTCTCCTTCCATATCCATTCATCTTTTCCCCTGCCCTTTCTACAGTGTGCTATATCTATCATCTTTATACCTGCAGGTTTGAGGGTCTTGCATGAACCTGATAGACGGGCCAGCCACTGATGTGCGAACACCTCAGGAGACACAAACCAGACAGCTATTTAGTAGCTGAACAAGACACATTGCTTTTCTCGTATTGTTTTCTAACTGCGACGATGTGGGTGGGTGGGTGGAGGGAGGGAGGGCGGTCTGAGAAGAGGAGTGGAAGGAGGAGGACAGAAAGAGGAACAACAACAGATGCTTCTGGATGGTCCACAAAAATGCAACGACTGTACAAGATGGGCCATTATCCATCCACAATGTATCACTATGTTGTTGACAAATCAATGGCTCTGCTGGCCGTGGCTCTGTTACAGCAAACATAAAGCACTCAGACCTCCTCCCTGCTTGCTGTGGAGACTGCAGCAAGGGAGCACTCAGGGCAAGGGTACTCATAGCCAGGAGGCGAGTGTGAGCAGAACCGTGTGTTTGTATCAGTGTTGACAGAACGAGTTCTTGTTTTGCCCATTTGTGCTTTTTCTGTGCCTATGTTGAGGTGTGGATGTGAAAGTTTAATGTTGGTGAGCAGGAGGTTCTCATAAAAGCTTCAGAGGGCTGAGGAAAGTTTGTTAAAAGAAAGATATTTTGGAGCCGCAGCAAAGTAAAGAAGATAAGTAACACAACTGATTAAGTGATTAGGTTATTGTGTATGATCACTTTTCAAGATTATTCAAAGTTTTTTAAGCCTTTTTTTCCATCAGTGCACATTTTGTAGTGTTCTTTTATAATGTTTTTCTATAACCCTTGGTTAATATTTTTACAGGGTTTATAATTTTTCAGTTAGACTTTGATTATTTTTAACTTTATTTTTCTCTCTGACAACATATCTACAGAAAATAAAAAGTATCTAAAATCTTTTCTTTAGGAAAAAATTAGAACTGGGTTCCGTGAGATTCAAGCTAAGATCTAACATGGGATATAAGAGGTCCATCAACTTGGTGCACGTTTCCTACTTTATGCAACTGTCCATTGTATAGCTCTTTGGTAAATCTTCTTGTTGGTGCCAAAATTCCTGTTTCTGGATTTGCCTAATAGCTTTACCATTAACATCTGTTAGAGGTTTAAGTGAATAAAGTGGAAGAACAAAAACTTATTTTTCCTATTTGAAATTAGTAATTATCTGGAATGTATGTTTTGTGTAGACAGACCCACAACATGCTTATATTTTACCCATTTCCTTTGAGTCAGAACTAAGTGGCTTAAACCAAGCAAAATAATTCCCATCTAAAATACAACCAAGAAAGCCTGGCTTCCTGGAAGTATATAACAGGGTAAGATCTCTTCATTGCATTACAATAAGTTACAATTTTGTTGTATAGGTGAACACCAAGGTATTTATACTCCTCCCCCACCTCTTTTCCTTGTTCCTGTTTCTTTTGAAAAAATCTACAACAATCTCCCTTGTTTCGTTGACACTCAGGATCAGATGATTGTTCCACACCATGTCACAAAGGGGGGAGGGTTAATGACACACCACATCAGACACCATTATACTAGCACCAGCACCAGGCTAAACAAGGTATGGTTGCTTCATGCTTTCATCGATTTCATGCATGTTCTCCTCTGACATTTCTGTACCAAGTAATTTTCATCTACACCTTTTGCTTCAATGGATCTTTTCTCCTTCCTGAAACAGTCTCTGTAAACCTGGGAAATGGTTGGATGTAACATTCCAATAGGTTACTTTAGCAACAACTATGCTCCACATTTACAGTCATCTAAACTCCTTTTTTTTCTTCATTTTAGTGCTCAGTCTGAACTTCAGCACACTTGCTTTTTTTCCATATTCTGCTATGTGATCAAGTGTCTAGCTGTTTTACAAATCTAAAAATCTAACACTCTAAAAAGCATGTCACATAGAGTGGGTTATTAGTTTACCCTTTCTTTTGCATTAAAAAATAAGTGACAATCCAAACAAGCTTTTGTTCATCGATTCAATTATTGGAACATGACTGTGATATGCGGAGAATAAAATGTAGCAGATGTACATCTCTTTCACGTAAAATCTATACAGGGATGGAGTTGGGAGGATTTGTAAGTAGGCAGTCATACAGATTGTGTTTCTTTTTTATTTTGACAGACAGTAAAAGGTTGAAAAGGTTTGCATCAGAGGAATAATTCTTTTCATCAGATACATAATAACTCAGGAGATACTGTGATGCCTGTTCATGTTTGTACATATAGAGGTATCCTCTTTCAGTAGAAGCTGAATCTCAGGTCATGTGTGTTTAATGCAATGAGTTGCCTGAGACTTGCATCATGAGTCGTATTGAGGTGGATGGAGAAGTGGGGGGGTCCGAGGCGAGGTAAGGTGCCCTGGGCTCTGAGCTTGATTGATGGGTTGTCTGTAAACCCCTGTGGAAGGTGCCAGAGGCTGGTCACCAGGGCCAGTGAGCTGTTACCCATACAGATAGAAACAACTGCCTCTTTACTAACCAACCTCAGTGATTTCTCATTTAGATAAAAGCACAGAAACTGAGTTAAAGAGCAAAGGGATGATGCTTTTACTTTTCTCTCAAGGCCAAGTTGTGACGTTAGTAATTTGGCTGCTCTCACTGTTTAGATGTTATGAATGAAATCCAGAACCAATGGCAAAAAAAGGGAGCAAAGCTCAAGCTTTCTCCAACTCAGAAATGTTCCTCCTTTATTTTTAACGCAACCTTTTCGTCTTCATTGGGTAAAAACGATACAGTTTTATTAAAAACATCCATATAGATCTAACAGAGATAGTATTGAGTGGTATGTCATCTGGTAATAAAGCAGACTTTGGTGTATAATGTTATTTACATCAGTAGTTTTATAAATGATGCTGGAAAATAAAATTGGATAAATGTGAATCTTGCAGTCTGATTTATGTTACTGATTAGTTCACATATTTTCCTTACTGACTTTTATTCATGTCTGATGTCATAGTTTACTTTTCCTTTTTTGGTTGGTCTACTGTTTTTGGCAACATACACCTTAGTGACCTTTAACATCATTACTTCCTAATAAATTAAGAGCAATTTTCATCGATATATCCTTTTATTTAGGGAGGGAAGAAACCAGGATACACCCAGTACATCAGAGTTAACACATTGAGTAGATATACATTTTTTTTGCATTTTGTATGCAGATTAATACAATTAAGCAGAAGTATCCATAACTCAATGACCTACAGTGAAGTATTTTATTTAAGAATTTCTAATTCGCAATTCAGAGTAAATTAAAACATTTTCAAGTCATTTAGGTCCATATTTTGGTTGGCTTAGATTTCCAATGACAGAGGAGCATTAGTTTGTCATGACCTGCAGAGAGGCCACATCAGGGAGCTACTGTACGTGAAGTGAACCCTTTAGGAAAACGGCAAAGGGACAGAATCACACTGGAAGTTCACGCTGGTTGATTGTAATTGATGTTATCAAAGCTCAGAGACAAGAGAGGCTGAGGACTCAGGGTTGAGCTGAAGGGGTTAAAAGGGAACGTCAGGCAAGAAGACGAGTGTCAACAGCGACAGGAAAAAGACGGAGGCTGCCCGTGTGCTACGTCTCCTCCAACCAACCCCCTTCCTCCTCTCTCCTCTGCAGACAAGCATATGTGGGCTGACAACATGACATTGCCAGTGAAGAGAGGGAGGAAGAGGGAGGACCAGGAGCCTCGGGTAGGCTTGACATCCAGAACGCTGACAGCTGACGGAGGCGGTGTAGGCTCACACTAACACTTTACTACCTCACCCCATCCATAGAGGCATGGAGAAACCATCATCGACTCTTCTCTACCCTTCACCTGCAGCTCCTCTCACTGTCTCTCCTATTTATCCTCTCCAAAAGTTTCATGCTTCTTCCAAAACAAGAAGCCCTCATTCTCAAGCTTGTTTAAGTAGAAAAAATGAGTTGGATTCTGAGTTTTGTTACTTCATGGGGATTTTCTAGACGTCTGAAAGAACAGCAACCTGACTGCTGAGAGCAAATTAATTCAAGCTGTCTTCGTATTACTCTGCACAGCAAATATCCAAGAGCCTCAGACTCCCACAGAGGCCTGATGCCTGACATGGAGTTTAATCGACCAATAAAGACACTTTAATGCATTATCTCTTTAAATATTGTATACATTACTCCACTTAGCATGGGAGGTTTTTTCTAATAGATCTGTCTCACCCCTTTTCATTGTGTTTTATTTGAATGTATGATGGAAAAAGCCGATGTAGCTATGCTGCATGTATTTCCACCCTATATTTGAGTCTGAGAAACTGAATGCTGACATTTTATTCCCCGGTGTATAGGTAGTGAGAAAGTGAAAGAAAGTGTGTGCATTTGTGTTGGCAGGATCTGTACGTACAGTAAGGCAGACATTCACCCTGGGACAGTGAGCCATCGATCGAGCTGCAGGAAGAGGCCTATTATCTCCAGCCATGGTTCAAGCGGGGGAGTCAAGTGTGTCATATGTGCAAGCTCTAATTGGCAACCTCTCCTGGTGGAGGCTGAGCTGAGGTGAAGGCAGAGCTGCAGCGATCCAAACACCCATCACCTCCAAGAAATGTTTCCAATATAATGTTCATGTTTTCTAAGCAACCATTTCCACCACTTCAACAAAAAACAACAGAAAAATTCCTGTAAACAAGTAGGATTCTAGTATTTTTTTTACAGAAAGACAGCAAACTGGGTGAGCAAGTAGCTTTAGAGGAGAAACTACCTCATTGTTGCAACTTTAACTTTAGTAAACAGGTTAACGTGTCTTTAATTGCGCTACTTCAATTCTCAGCTGCTTATTTTAACCTTTATTATCTAACTTCCTGTTGTTTGGGTCATTATGTTTTTTGTTTTGTCCTTCAGGTAGTTTTTCTCTTCCAAGTCGAGGACTTGTGTAGCTTACTACTGCCCTCTTCAGGAGAAGAAATTAAAAAGACCTGCAGCACAAGGAGGCAAGTTTAATCAGAATACAAACTGGACATTTGCAGGTCTTCAGAGTCATAAATCATATTAAGACTAAAAAAAATTTAAATTACCCTATTATGACTTATGTGTAAAGTTAACAACAATGATTTACCTTTTTTTCCCTCCAAAATACTGACATTTGTAATACAGTTTTTAATGAATATTTTCCGAACTGGGTTGAAATGTTGAATGCATGCATTGAATATTTACATCTTTTTAATATATTTTTTAAAGCTTAAATTAGGGAACCTTTACCTTTGAAAGTTTCAAAAACATTTTGTTATGTTTCTGTTTCCCTCTTCAATAATTATCTGATCTGGCTCATCGTGTAACATCATAAGAATCTTTTCACGCTCACAAAAAAAGCAATAATGCTTTTTTTTTGATGTCAATGAATCAATTTACTTGGTAACTAAATATTTTTCCCCAAAAATCATCATAAAATTAATTTAATTTTCATAACATATGTTTAATTTAAAATAATGTCTTAAATTTGTTCTTTGAAATGAAATAACACTGATCAAGATCAGTCTTAACAGTCAGTTTTGATTTTAGAATCACTTTTTAATCTCCACAAAAGTGGCTCTTAGAAAATTAGAAGCAACAGCAAATTTATCATCAAAATACAAAGCTTTTAAGAAAATAAAGTAAAATATATTTTAAGGTTAAAGATTCTTCACATGGAACCAAATTGTTTTAAGCAGAAGTGGTTGCTCAAACGTTTATTCAAATATGTTTAATTGTCCTAAACAGCTATTTAAAGGTATTTTCTAAACTACTGATTAGTTTTACTTTAATAAACCTTAACTTCACTTTTAGTAACTCTGTTTTTAGTCCTGAATTGCTGATGACTGCAATTTAAGTTTTAAAAACATATTAATAAATATTTTTATTGGGTTGTTATACTTTTTAGGGATACACAATAAGAGATGAAAAAATATCTGCAGAATAAAGTTTCTTGCATTATAATTTTTCTTGAAAACTTACATTAGTGCTTTGTAATGCACTTTGGGAGTTTTGGCCTATAATCAGCAGCCGGAAAAAGAGTCTGTTATAGATTGTACACACTGGTATTGACTTTCTATCAGTTTAACTATGATCCCAAACTCAGTAAGTCTTGTTTTTTTTTTTGCCTTTTTGCAGCCACTGCTGTCCAGTTTGTGCCTCATCTGAATAAATTTGCAAAATAACATGCACTGATAAACTATTATAGAAAAAATAGAGTTCATTTTGCACTATTTGATAAGAAAACACATGGATTTAGATTCTACAACAAAGTTTAAACTCTGCAGCAGAAGAGAAAAAGAAAGGAAACGTACCTTTTTTGAAAAATGTGCTATAAACAAGACTAGAAGAAACCCTTCTAGGGTTGGCTTAAAAAAAACAGTGTAAATAGCCAATAACATCTGTGCAGATAAAGGCAGGTTTCCTTAAGGATGTTGAATCAGAGCTACAGTTCTTTAAAAGCACATAAATAAAATAAAGCACCCACTCCTAGCCTTATATTCTCCTTCCTAAGTGCTTTTAATGGTTCTTTGGTTTTAACTTTATCAGCCAAACTGCTGAATTCGGCCTTACATTTAGTCTTCCAGGAACTCGCAAAGCTGAGAATAGGTGCCTAACCACAGCGGAGAGCCCATGTGCATACCGATTTCTTTTTTTCAATGGTCTTAAACACCACAGTGCAGCAGCTAGAGATGTATCCCAGTCCCAAAGAAGTTTAAACAGTTCAAAACTCCATGGTTTGTACTCCATTGCTCTTGATATGGGCCAGAACGCTGCAGAGACTGTTCACATATGATCAGATTTTTAACATCATAATGATGTCTTCATCAGGTGGCCTCAAACAAAAAAAATAACAGCTACATACAAAAAAGGTTTGTCTTAACATTTTTAATTGACATGTTCCTATTAAGAATGGCTTTTGATGGTAAAGGTGCTTTTTCCTAGATGTTTCACCACTGCACCTGGCTCTGGCTGCTGTGAACTAGAGTGAAAACCAGGTACATGTTTCCTCTTCCCCCTACCAAGCATTCATCATTAATAGTGTTACCGTCTCCCTGGTGAGCCTGACAGCTACCAGGTTGGTTTCCTATTTCCCGATCAGTGGGGCTCCAAGCCACCTGTGTGTTCAGAGGAACATTGTATCATGACCCGACTCCAGCTTCTGAAACACTGCAGGGCCTCTTCCCTATTATCGCCTCAGTGGGGCCGTGCATGAACAAGCCTTTGAAATTCAGAATGCCGTTTCATCGGATCCTGCCTGGACTGATATTCTTCTGTAATTCAAAGATGACAAAGTCTTGCTTCATACATGCTCCTTCTAAACAGAATCTTTTTATACAAAAAAAAAAAAAAAAACTTGTCCTAAGTCGTTAATTTCTGTAAATCTGTAGCAACGGCTGATGTCCAGTTAGATAAAGAAATACTGTAATCTTGAGATTTCGCTGAATCTCATTGCTAGGAAACCTGCAATGTAAAAATCCAACTATCAGCACAACCACACAAATATAGGCTAAGAGTTCTGCAGCAGATGATTAAAATCCCCCATATTCTCATCTATGATGTGCTGTTGTTGTTTAAATATTTATTTCGTGTTTCTTAATATTAATTCTTTCTTTTAGAGAAGCTTTGTGGTATTTAGGTATTTAGTTCACTAAGATAGAACATGTGAGCAGGTAGTAAGTCACACCCAACCCTGCATCAATATTGTGACTCTGTTCAGGGAAGAAAAATTGAGGTTTTGTCAATAAAGATCATTAAAAAAAAAACACAAAGCTTTTACATTTAGCTTCAGAGGTTTATTGTACTGTAGTAAAATATTACAATACTTTCACCTTCCACAGCTCAGGAGGTTCTCGATCACAATAGAACAAGCTCTCCAATTTACTCGTGAAAAAGATAAAAGTGATTGACAGATAGATTATTTAGTTTTTGTTTTTTTTTACTTTTGGCACCCCCCATTTTATGCTGCCCTGGGTACTGAGCCATACTGCCTATATTCAAATCAAAGTTTATTTATAAAGCCCTTTTCATGCATAGGACAACAGATAAAAACATTTGTTCACATGACATCTGACCCCTAATTGCAATCTGTTTACTAAAATACTAAAGATTAGATTGAATTTGATCGGTTATACTTTATTGATCCTAAGATCAAGAAATTAAAGTGCAGCAGCAGCAAAGCAAGGAACACAAAATAAACAATAATAAAGGCAGGAACAATGTTCTTATTAACAGAAATGATTAAAGAAATATAAATACAATTCTAATTTGTACCAGTTATAAATTACTAGTAGTACAAATAATCTATGTGGGGCAGTACACTGAAAGTGCCCAGTGTGCAAAGAACAAGAGTGAAGACAGGGGCATTATTAAACAGGGTAATGGCATTAAATGGAACAAATGGCTGTATCTGTCCCTTTGAGAAATTACTAACCATCAGGCTTGATGCTGCTGTAAGGAAGCAATATCACTCCAAGAGCCCATAAATAAAAAGCAATAAATAGAATAAGATAAAATAGAATTAGGATATTAACATAAAATGGTAGGTCTTGTGCCTCTTTTTGAGTCCCTATATGAAAAACAGCCACTGTTTGTTGCATTTTTTCAATAACAACAAAAATTTAAAAAGGGCCTTTTTACTAAGGGAAATTCACTTTCTTTTTCAAACCATAAAGTAAATTTAATAAAGCACATTGCAATACTATACAGATACTATATGTTATTGATGGTGAAGCCTTTTGGAAAAACAAGACAAGTGAGGTAGAAGAACCCCTCATTTAGGATAAGAGATGTTTTTAATGTTTCAACCCAGAGCCACTTTTCTGACTGTTGTGTGACAGCTTTGAAGGTTTCGCCTGATTTCTCTGAGTTATAGCCATTTCCTCCAGCAGTGGGCGGCAGAGCGCCGTTTCTAAGGCTGAGCCTTTCTGGAGCCAGATTTAAATTGGCTCAACTACTAGCTGCTCGTGAGAAACAAACTTTAACCTACTTTAAAGTGGAACGGCTATCTGTGCCGTTCCGCTCTGTGAAATGTATGTGTGTTCTCCTATGAGAGCCAGCTGCAAATTTGTAAGGAGGAGGGGTTAAAAGAAAAAATCAGGACGCTACTGCTGCCAACTGCAAGGCCTCTAACTGACTGAGACAGGTGCTGTAAAGTCAGGCTTTTATGCCAAAACTCTCTCACACAGTCATCGAAGCCTACTGACAAATGCAGGCCTTCAGACGCCCACTCAGAGTGCATCGTTTCAACATGAAGGGATTTTACTGCTCTGATTTCTTGCACTGCAATAACTTGAATTAGGCTTGTTTGATTAAGATTATTCAATGTCTACAATGGCTGTGAACTTCACTATGAGTTTGTGCTAACTGGGTCTAGAGATCCTAAAATTAATGAAGTGATAAAACAGATATGGACTATACACTCTTCATCCTCTAATACCATAACTTCTACTTATGTCCAGCTTGGACAGCAGCCTGTTTTTGCAGCAGACATGGTTTCCTGAAGACACTTGGAATACATCGATCATTGCACCCTTTTCTTGAGATTTTAGGCCTTGCTGAAATATCAGTCTCATCTTTGACGCGCTCTCCTGTGGAGCCCCATAGATCTTCATTCTCTGCTTTGACAACTTGGTTTAAAATAGCACGAGATCAAAAGGCTGTGGCTGAATGCTGCAAATGAGCGAAGGCACAGCATGCTAGATAGGGGCTACGGAGGAAGACTTCCCCCAAAATGTCTGAATGTCTTTAAATTTGTTCAACAAATTCCACAGAACAGATGACCGAAAAAAATCTTCTGCTGAGCAAACACCTAAATGATGCAGTAAAGATGGTAACTTTACCGGCTGTTTTCTGGTGTAGCCTGGCGTGCTGTTTTTAGCGAATCGGATATCCTGGCCTTTGAAAACTTTAATTGAAAAGTTAAGTACCAGGACATGGATTCAAATTAAAATCCTGGCTGTGTCCATATCACTCCAGGTAACACATTATGTCACAGTATTATATTTCTATCTAACATGGCTACACGCTGAGTCCTCACATTATCTTCCTACAGAACTAAATCAAATATGAAAAACATTAACTTCCACTAATTCTGGTTATTTACAAGCAACTGCAGCACAGATAGCTGTTACAGAAAAACGAGAAAACGAGTTCACATACTTTTACTAGTATATGATTTATTCAGTGATACATGCTTAGCAAAGCAGCAAATGTATTATCAGCTCAAAGATGAAGGTTTGTATCAGTTTTTTTCCTTTTATTTGCAATTAACTGACACCAGATAAATGTATTTTAAATGTGGATAAGAAACACCATCTTTAGACTGATCAGTAAACAGTTTATCTTGATAGAAATATCCTTGAATCCTTTTGAATGAATGTTTGTTCATAACAACCAAACCGTTCTGGAAGTCCTGCTGGTTTTATTTATCATGTATTATAAATACACATTTTGAAATCACATTGTCTTCTTTTTGTAATGTTACATTAAATCTATGTTTAAATTTTTTTTAAATGGACCTAATTATGTATATTATCTATTTTAAACGGGTTCATAGAAATTTGGGAATCAATGTATTGCTGATGCTCATCTGTCTCATGTAGTTTTTTGCGGCTAGTTTTTGAAAACAACCTTTGCACTTTAACCCTGAACAAAAAGAATGAGGTATTTTTTAAACATTGCAAGTTGTTGAATATTTTTAGCCTTCAGGACAGATCCACACCATCTGTTTCCCTGTTCCAACTCAAACCTCACTAACCTCTTCTTTGCTTCTGTCTGTAGTGTTTTTTATTGACCAAATATGATCTTGTTACTAAACTCTGCTAATGATTCCTTTATTTAGACCTCGACAAGATGTAATAAAGTATTAGTTTATCCAAAATTTATGTATGTGAACAATTGGATAGTAGGAATTTTTGCTTGAGGGAAGAAGAAAGTTAATATTGAGACTCAGACTTGCATAAATCCTTTGATTTATTTTAATCTCTTCCTCTGCATTCTTGTCTAGTTGTTTTGTAAAAGCTAATATCCTTACTTACTGTTTCCTGTCTTCGTCCCAAGCAGCTGCTCTACTTCTCTCTTCATGCCTCCCTCTCTCTCTCCTCCATCAGTCCTGTGAGTGACAGCACATGTGCTGGGGTTCATTGGAGGCCTGCTGCTGAAATTCTAGCCCCCTTTTACCCCACCACTGTGAGACATAGCCAAGCTATGGACAGGGTGGAGCTGTAGGACACAGATGCTTCAAGAAGAAAAGGAAGGACAGACGTGCATAGCAGAAGGACAGAAAGAAGGGGGGGATAGAGAAAGGTTTGAAAGTTTCTGTGATTTGGCCTTTTTTTGTGCTGTGAAGCCACAGAGACTCGGATCCGGCTGTGGTCAGAGGTCTGTGCAGACTGAGGTTCTGGGTCCTGGTTTTGAGGATGGCTATGTGGATGTTGATGAGCTGTGTGCTGAGTCTCCTGGTTTGTCAGGTAAGAAAAAATTGTTATCTTTTGCGCGAAATACAGATGAACAAAATGTGATCACTCATTGAAGTTTCAGGGATTGGTCTTTTGGTTTATATTAACAAGATATAATCTCTTTTAAACTGAGTTTTTTCTGGTTCCACAAGCAGTGTTGTTGTTCTTTAGCTCAGCTGTGTGTGTAAAAAGAAAGGCACATCCCTTCTCCTTTTATTATTGCAAATATCAGTCTTAGAACATAGCAGTGGATATTCCTCTGCCTGCTTTGAAACCAATCCATTTGCACTGAAGTTGTAACATTTAAAGTGCCTGACCTCTCCTTCCCCTCCTCCTGGTTTTGGTTTTTCAGCTTCCTACTCCTGGAGAGTATGATCTTGTTTAGAGAACAGATTCTTGCTGCCCCGTGCTTCAGATATACAATTTATGTTTTATACCTGAGTGATGTCCTCGATTGAACATCTACTTATTCTCATCAATGGAAGCAAGACTCTGGCTCCGCAATCAGAGCTTTCAGCTGAACTAAACATTTCCTCTGAGGAGGTGATGAAGTGTTCTGAAGAAGACGGGACCCCAGATGTGCTCAGAGAGGACTCAGGGCATCCCGTGTCTGCAGACACCACTGTGACATTTAAAATGGATGTCAAAGTAAACTGACTTATTGCCAACAACACTTCTAAATATCATCAGTCTTTTGCTCTGTTTGGATCAGTAATTCAGCCCAGGTTGAGCAGAAGAGTGAATTGGCCTCTTGAGGGGGAAGTGCTCTAATCTGTGCATGCTGGAGTGTCTGTACAAATGACTAACTCCCATCTTCTCAGTTACTAAAGTTTCTCCTGTTAGCTAACCGGTCCTGCAGCTTTCTAGTGATACAGTAGTGAAAACTGGCCATGCTTTTGATGTCCTATTTCATAGTTTTAAATGATCCTGGAGAAAAAACACTCTTTAAACATTAGAAAAGATCCCTGAGGAATAAAGAGAAATGTTACGTTCAATGATGTCTCACACTCAGTCTAATCTTTATCTTACCATTATTTAATGGAAACATAAACAGCCTATTCACTCATAAGTCACGATCTTTTATTCTTTCCTCCTCCAAGTTAAGTTGTTTTACTAATTTCAGACAAATGTAGATGCAGCAAAATATACAGCGTGTAAAGTATTGTGCTTCGAGTGGGATAAATTTGGAAAAAAACAGCTAGAACTTTGAGAATAGAAGTTGACCTGGGTAACATGCTAAACAAAGACTCCTCCATTGAAATGAAAGAAAACGTTTTTTTAAAACCATTCACATTTAAAAGGGGATGTTTCAGGTCAGTTTTGAGCTCTAGATCCTTTATCCTTCAAGGTTTATTAAACAGTATTAAACATTAAAGAGGCATGATGGAGGTTTCTAATGATGCTGCCACCTGTGACCAAAACACAGAACAGTAGCACTCATCTGGTTGTTCTCATAGCTTGTACTTATAATAACAAGGTTTTTAAAAAACTTTTCAACAAAATCAAACAAAATCCATCTTTAATCTAATTCTTCCATAGTTGTTATATTGAACCTATTTAACATGGACATACAGAAACAGCACAGGAACTTTTGACATGAAGTAAATTCAGGAAAACAGGCTACAGACTTATAGATGCATCAGTGTTAGTGTGCTCATTTAATGATGTTGTGGTGGTAAGGGTCAAATAAAAAGGCTATTTTAAACAAATTTTTCAGTAAAAACTTATAAAATGTTTCTTTAAATCCCCACTTCCTATTTTTCTAAATGATGGTTTTACTGATCCTAAAGGATGATTCAAAGGTTTTTAAATAAGATTATCTTCTCCAAATGTTGGGGTGTTATAAGTTTTAACTCACTAAGGTTTTTACAGATGATAAAAACAAAGAAATGGCCCAAATTTCTTAATCCACAACATTTGAAGCACTATGATATTCTGTGATTCTAAATAAAATATTGATTTTTTTAAAATGTGGTAGGTATTATGTGCAGAATGTCAATAGAACCTGATGTCATGACATGAAATATCCACTTCCCACTTTAACTCCCCTCTGTGAAATGTTTTTGCTGAATATTAACCTGCCAAGTGCCAAACCGCAACCTATATTTTTTTGTTTTCCTATTTTAAGTATTCTATTATTCATGTTCTGTTGTATCTATAACTTTTCATTGCTGCACCAGCATACAGTTTAGAGGGAAATTGCTTGTTTAAGGGTAGAAGATACTATCTCTGCATGTTTTAGTACTGCATAAAACAAATCTATATATTCCAACCTGTTTCCTCTGTAAAACATGGACTCTGATCTTCTAAATATAAAACTTTCCCTGATTTCAGAATCCAAATTCAAATCACATTGGAATCAATTTTAATCTCCCAAAATTTGCTGGTAGACTTTAAAGTTTTCTTCAGATTTCTTTCAAGGTTTTTCTTTTAACTTGGGCTGTTTTGTCACATATTCTGATTCCATTCATGTGGAAGAATGTTGTGGTGATTGAGCTTACAATTAACAGTAGGGTGCAAAAAAAAAGTGACAGCCCTACTAAAAACTACATGTTTGTGAAGATAAAAAGTGTCTGAGACATTTTTATCTTCCAAAAAACAAAAAAAATCTGCAAGACTTTTAATTCAGCGTAGCCTTTAGCTAATCATCCTCTATTTGTATGTTTTCTGTAAACACTTTTTTGAAAATCACACAGTTGTTAAAATATTTGTTTCTGACTGTCAACCTTAGAAATGAGAGCATTGAGACACAGTGTTGTCTTATCATCTTGTTCAGGTGCCTTTTTATTCCCAAACTATTCACATGAAATTTCAATCTTTGAGCGCAGAAAAAAAGTTTTCTTTTAAAATATGTGGGATATGGATCAAAATGATATTAAAACAAATGTCAAAGAAAACTTTAGGAAGATTTTTAGGAACCATAAAGTTATGTTTAAAATCAAGACATGCTAAATGTTTGGGAGCAAAGTTTTTAAGACAGGGATGAATCGAAACATTCAGCAGCACAACAACATGCTGTTCATTTTATTTTTTTTTTCAAAGTGGTTCTGCACATCATCACATAAGATTCATATATAATGTTAGTCAAACACCTTATGTTTCCTTTTTAAATTACTTCTCTGATGCAAAAACAAATAACACTTTCCATGATAAACAAACAGTCATAATAAATTCCATGAAGCTTTAAACACCTGTCTGTCAAGTTAAAGCTTTCATCCCTGCTACCTGATATCTTTAAACCGCAGCGCTGAAGCCTGCTGGGTGTGTGTCATGGTGATGAGTGGGCAGCCCCCACAGCTGTTCCCAGCTGCATACGTGATGCCATTTGTACCACTCTGTGACCCCTCCCCGCCACCCCACTGTGGAAGTAGTCGAGTGCGGTGGGGGTTGGTTCTGGACCATGAAATCAGGTACAAATCCACAGTGTGCAGCAGCGCCCAGCTGGCACTGAGTTTTCATTCAGCGGAAACAATCAGTCAGAGGATTTAGAGTCTGTTTCTTTGGACCTGCCTGGTACCTGCAGACTGTTTTTAACTGTCAAGAGTTTAAATGAACCCAAAGGATATAGAAAGGACATCCACTTCATATAATAAGTACCATGAAGAGAGAGAAGTCTATTTCCTTTGCCTTATTATTTTTACAGACTGAGATATTGAAGATCAGCTGGTTATAACACTTGATTTGAAGGTCCTGCAGCAGGGTCAGCCGGATACAGTGTCATGATGTGGTTTCCATCTTTGCTCTTTGATGTTGCCTCTTTAAAGTCTTAATCATCCGGGTCAAGTCAACCAGAAAAAGGCTTAAATTGGAAGAAACTGGACTTTTCACTCCGATTTTCTGAAGCATTTTCACACCTTTCCCGGAGTCACTAGAGCGATCTGTAGTTGGACGGCTGATGTTTCAAGCAACATGGAGGTCCATCCTCCGAGGCACATTATGAGTCAGATGTAAATCAAATCACATGTTTGACATTCAGATACGTGTTTCAATTAGTCTTTTTTTTTCAATAGTGAATTTTATGTTAAATCAATAATGATAATGTGATCAATCATCTGCTAACATTTTCAGGTAGGATTGTCTCTATTTGGCTGTTCTTTCTTTTCATTTTTTTTTTCAGGATGCAAATCCACTGGGATTATTAATCTCTTTTACAACTTTTTCTCTCTTTGAAGCCATAACATTCCTCAGCATTCATCAAGCTCAGACATTTGCTCCACAATGAGTGGACACACTTGTAGACGGACCATAAATAGAATGCTCTGCTCATGCTAAGCTAACATGACTTAGCAAAGAGTCTGTGTTTGTGGGGCCCATAGAGCAAATAGCGCCTGAAGAGTAACTAGCTTTGACACTTGCAGGACCTTCTGACTTTTACTGAGGAAACAGTCTGGCATTGCTCAGTTATGCAACACATTCAAGTTGCACGACTGTTTCTTTTCCAAATAAGAGACAATTGGATTGTCAAAGAATCCAAATGAGTGCCTGATTACAAGGGCAAAACAAGATTGCATGGACAATGGGTTGCAGGGGATCTCCAGAGATTGTGTGTGCAAACAGTTCTGTCCTCCCCATGATGATGAGCCAAATGTATGTGCTGCTGACAGTCTGAGAGTGGCCATAAAAGAAAGGGGAGGTTCTAAGTCCTGAAGTTGTAGGTATTAATGATAAAAATAATAGCAATGATAACAAGGAGAATTATTAGATTTAGTGCTCCTAACATATCTAAAATTTGGTTAAAAAAAAGTTAAAGAAAAGAAAATACAGTAGATGTCAATTTAAAAGATTATATATAAACCATGAAGCCTAGAAAGTTGTCTTTGTCTCCCGCTTGATCCACCTGGTCTTTACAAATTTGACCTTTACAAACATGATCTTTTATATGTGTTTAAAATGTAAAAAGAAAGCTATTACCACCATAAAACCAAATATGTTACATTAAAACCCTATATAAGGCTTCCCATGGATAAATAACCCTTTATGAATCTGTTAAGGGTTATTCCCCTTTTTTCTTGCTGGACCAAATAATCCCCAAACAAACTACAACACATCTAAGAGGCCGAGCTGTCAAAGTATCTGGGAAAAGTCTCTGAAACAGTTAAGCTGCTGGCGATGTCATCACCAAAGCTTCAGAGAGAGATCCTCACTGGTCTAATTGGTAACGTGACACTTTGCTGTTACTGCATCCTTGTCTGGTAAAAACATTATAACAATGTGCAGATACTCAGAGGAGCCACTGTCCAAAACACACTGACATGTTTTCTGATGTAGAGCGCTCTGAGAGGAAGTGTGTAAATTTACAAGCTGCCTGCTTTGTACACTTTGGTGCTTGTAAGGATTTCTCTTCACCTCTTCAAGTAGCGGAAAAGCTGGAACACAAAGTAGCTGTTGTGTATAACGGAAAACTTTGGTCCATCAAACTTGGAAACGTGGGATATCGTAACTCTTCCTCAAAATGCCTTCTTCTCCAAAGTATGTGATGTCTGAACTTATTTTTAACTCTATGATTTTTTTTTCCTCCATTGTTCATTTTTGTCTCACAGAGGGATCCCAAATGTTAAAGCATCTGCAAAATAACTTACTAGAATTTGAAGGGTTGCCTTTGGCAAACCGATTTAAACACAGGTCTCTGTGTTCTTCTTTTCTCTGATTAGTGATCTTCTGCATGAAATGATCACATTTCATCTTTTTATGCTTGTGAAACATCCTTTATTTAACCCCTATCCCTTCTTTTAATCGTTTCTATTTTCTCTTTGTGGATAATACACACATAAAAAAAATATTGAATCCAAAATTCCTTTTTTTTTCATGCTTTTTAATAAAAAAAAAAAAAACTAAAACAATTTCAGTTTTGCTCCAATCTAATATTTAATCCCTTTGAGGATTCCAATGATTTAAAGACAAGTCTTGCAAAAATTGAATATTAGCAGGAACATTTATTTGATTGCTTTTGTATTTTTTTGTAGCACTGGATTCTCTCTCTAGTGCCTCCACCTCCTAAAAGGCCTAATTGATTTCCATTATATTATGGTTGCCTGTGAAATTATAAATGTCAGAATCTGCAGGCTTTATCTCCAAGAGCTAAGAGCTAAGTTTGAAAATAATGTGAGGCCTCTTAAGTGAGCAAACAACGCAAGATACAACAATCTGTATACAATCTACCATAAAAAACACCCTGATCTACACATCGCAAGGAAGAGTTTTTTGTTATCTCAGATTTGTTTTTTATCAGTTTGCAACTTATTCAAGTTGTCAAAGTCAAACTTGAAGCTTAAACGTTCAAAATTTCCAAAAATGCAGAAAGATTTATGAAGTTCTGTAATTAGAAGCTCAACAGGGAATCAGCTGTTATTGACGTTGAGACGGAGCAGCAACCCTGAACATGTTTTACACCATTGGAAGCAAATTGTTAAATATGGAAATAGATAAGCATGGGGATGAACCTGTGAGGGTGACATGCACTGCTGGAATGTGGGTGTAACACGTTAGAGTGGGTGGATGTGGAGGGGTAGAAGGAGTTAAATGGGGGGGATATAAAATGCTCTAAGATTAGCCTCTCCTCCGACTCGGCCTGCAGATGCCAATCATGGTTGCCGTTCTTCTCTGCAATGTTTAGCAACAAGACAAATGATCTGAGCAGCGAACGACTGCGATCTTTGCCCATTCACGTCTCATACGATGCAGATTTAAGGGCATACATGCATCATCAGTATCGGGTTACCCTGAGTGAAAACACAGACATGAAATGGAAAATAATTTTTATCGTTTTGAGGATGGCGTTTTTTTGAACTGTTAAGCATGTGAGAAGTAATTCTGACTCCAGTGAAACCCCAGAGACGGACAGGAAGCAACCAAAGGAAATGTGTACATGATCTTAGGCGTGGGAGTGGGTGTTTGGTGGATGCTCATACATATAGCGGACATGTGATCTCACAGAGTACGAAAGCCAGCGAATGAGTGCCTGTGGAATTCCTACAGTGGAGTAAATCCGTAAGGTGATCCCAAGCTCCCAGTCAGGTGCAGAGCTGCAGCATAAAGGGGAATCTGTGAGTGCAAGCGGGAATGCGGGTGGGAAAGCAGGGGATCTAAATCCATTGTCGACAGCTGTTGGGTGAGTGTGTTTAATATGTGTGATTGTGTGTGTGACTGCAGTCCTGACAGCAATGCGATGATGGAGAGCTTTTACAAGGAGTTTAAACATCTTTCCTTTTCCTGAAATTATTTAGTACCCAGATCAAAGAAAGGCGACAAAAAAAACTAGGAGTACTAAAAAAGCCGTCTCCTTTGTTCTTAACATTCTTACAGACCCCAACTTTCAGTTAAACTCAGCATTACATCCATTCTGTCAGGCCGTGGGGAATATAGAAACACAGAAGGATATTAAACAGCTGCAAGTATGTGTAACTGTATAATGTTTTTCTTAAATTAGCATATCTCCCTGGAGTTTAAAACTTCATTTCAACTTCAGCTTTGATCTAACCTACTGCCAACCATATTTCCTCCAGGTCTGCAGCTCTGCAGAGCATCAGCGCAATGAGGCAGGGCAGGACCCTCAGACCCTTTACCTCTGGAGAAATCAAGGAAAAGGGATGAAGAGAGTCAGGAGAGACTGGATCATCCCCCCCATCAGAGTGTCAGAGAACAGTAGACATGTTCCTGAAAATCTGGTCCAGGTAAATAGGTCACATAAAAACATTTACAAGAGCAATTTTCACTGCATCAATTGATTTAAACTGCATGTCATCGATGAATGAATGTATCAAACCAGGCCTAATTTATTTTATGCTATAAATATAGTCCAGATGAACAGTGAGTAGGTCTTTCTTTGGACTCAGGCTGATTTTTAATTATTTTTAATAAAAACTGTGTACCTGTATGTGTTTACTAAGCAAGTAGACTGGAGGATAAAAAGATAAAGGGTATATGATGCAGGTAAAGAGCATTTGAAGATATTTTCCTTAGAATTTAAGAACAAATGATCAGCTGTTCCACTGTGCTTGAGGGTATTTCTGCTAAGATTTATCTTTTGATCCTGAAAATGCACCATATGTTTTTCAAATTTTATTATTACTGGTATTTTTCATAGAAGGAATAGGAACAGTTGTGTCCTTGTGATGGGGGAATGTTAAGTCACTCTAGATTAGATTTGTTTTTTTGTGTTTGTGTGTAGTTTTGGAATCTTTAAAAATTTAAATGATTTTTATACTGAATAAAGTTTTTCTTTCTGAAAAACCTTTTTTCCGCAATTTTTCACATGTTGGACTGAAAATAAGTCAAGCTGCAGCCATAATCCAAAGAAAACATTAGGGAGAAATCTTAGAGATCTGTTTCACCAAAACCAGTTTAAAGACCACCAGAAAAGGTGTGAAAGGATAATATTGGATTATCCAAAGATTTACGTGGAAATAAATGTCATTGACCAAGATTATTCTATACATTTAAATCTCTAATAACAATTCAAGAGGAATGGCAATTTATTAGTTATCAGTGAGTAATTTAGCATCCAGTATGTGGCACTCTGCTGTAAAGCAGTACTGAGCTTGTTAGGCTTATTCTTGCAAACAGAAAGTAAGATGAATTTACTGGAAGTAAGTTTAATATATTTACCATAGAGTTTGGTTGTAGTGATAAAGCATCTGTCCCTTTACAGATGTCTTCTTTTTTTTTTTGTTTTTCATATTTCATAATTTTACACATGTAACTGATTTCAATATTAGAGAAAGAAAGACTGAAAAAAGTCATTTTCAGATATTTCAGTAACTGACAACCATCAGTTAGGACTTTCTACTTTAGGTTTTTAAGCTGAAGAGCAGAATTTAAGGCCCCATCAATGACAGAATGCATCCAGATCCCGAAGCAGCAAAGCAGCTGAATCAGTTAATTCACCAGAGAGATGCAATACTGCCAGGTTGCTTTTGATTGATTTTAACCCCTATCATACCATTGTATAACTCATATTTATTTACTCTGCTTATCTTTATCTTTTTTACTGCTTAAGCTGCTAAACATTTTTTTAATAGTAGGTATATAGGATTTTAGAAGCAGCTACCAACTTCCAACTGTTATGCACTTTTAATTTAAAGATTACATATGAGGATATAATCTTTTGGTTTAAGTTATAATCTTCCACAAAACCATAAGGAATATGTTTGATTTTACTGAAAAAGCAAAGCTAAAATGATGACTATACTATTTTACATCTTTCCAGATGTGAAAACTCCTTTATGGCATCAACAGTGAGGATAACACGTGTGTGGTTTTATAGGTGCTGATCTAGACATGAAAGTGAATCCGTTTTGTTCTGTGTTTGTTATGCTTTGTCCTAATCAAATTATCTAAAAGCTTCCTCAAGGTGACTGATGAGTATTCTTCAGCTGGATTGACAACGGACAGTTCAAATATAAATATGTTAAAAGCGGTACGGACTGCTGTTAATTGTGCAGATCTTTCAACCCAAGGAGAGTTATTGAGTCCCTTTTAAAAAGTGACGTCTAACATATACAAGTCAGAGAAAATGGAAACAAAATTCAGAAAATGAGTCCTTGCTATTATTAGTTTGAAATCTCAAAGGACCTTCTGAGTTTAAACAATCCAACTTTCCCGTGTTCACATCTGGCGTTCAGAACATACATTTTACAGTCCAGCTCCCCAGTTTCCTGTGAGGTTTTAATGACCAACAATTCTTTTTTATTGTTTTTCTGCCCAGATCAAGTCAGACAAAATCTTCTCAGGAGTAGTGATCTACAAGTTAGAGGGACCAGGGGTGGACCAGGAGCCCAAGAACCTGTTTGAGATTGATGATAAAACAGGAGTAATCAGGAGCAAGCGGCCGCTGGACAGAGAGCGGTACAGCAGCTTCACGGTAAGATCTCATTAAAGAGCAATCAGCCAGAGGAACTCTCTGCATGCCGCAAAGTCGGCTGTAAGAGTTTGCATGTGTTTCCAGTTCAAGTTTCTGTCTAAGATTACATATCGTTGTGTTGAACACTTGTACAAATGGTTAGAGGTCATTTTTACAGAGCCAGTATTGGCATCTTGGGAGAGTTACTGGAGTGTTTCATGAATGTACATTATCTTTATTACTCTGCCAAGACATCTCTTGTACAATCATCCATATGTCTAGAAATAAACAGAATCCTTTGCTTGATTTGTGGAAAACTTGAGAAATAGCTTCATAAATCAAACAGGTAATGAAAAACATTTCTTGCTGTGTCTCTGTGTGTAGCTGAAGGCGTTTGCACTTTCCCCCAGTGGAGAGAGGCTGGAGAACCCTACAACCATCGAGATTGTGGTGCTAGATCAGAATGACAACAGACCTGTTTTCACTCAGAAGCAGTTCTTTGGATCAGTACCAGAGTTCTCTCTTCCAGGTAGATGAACCAATAGAATCAAGAATCAAAATGAGATGTTGTTTATCTTTTCGATTTGTAAATATATCTTTAATAGGTTATCTTCATTTTTTAAATACAGATTTAAAGCAATATTTACTTATATTTATTTCAGATAAATTGGGCTATGGTTTGTTTAAAACAAAATGCATCCAAAAAACAATGATGTCTTTAAACGAGACAGTTACCCCATTAGATGTTCGATTCCATCAGACTGATTTATCCTTCTCTATACCAGTGTAATATCTATCAACACAACATATAAAGTTCTATAGAAAATAAAGAATAAAATGAAAAAGATTATTTTAGCCTTCAGAAAAGAACTCTGATCACTTTTTTATGTTATGTTACCTATTAACTAGCTACTTCTAAAGAAGGAATAAATGTCCACATTTACCTTAATATTACAGTGGAGCCTTGATTTGTGTGAGTGCAGTACTCAACTTTAGTACTGGAGTAAAAGTATTGATACTGATGGTCAAATCTTACTCAACTGCAAGTAAAACATCTACTCAAGTTAAAGTGCTGAAGTGCTCATGTTTGAAAATACTTAAGTATTTAAGTGTACATAAAAATATTTCTAATATTTTAGAATAACTAACATTTCAGCACAGATTTCAGAGTAATTTTGCAGAACCTCTAAACTTTTATAAACCACCTGATATTGACTCATAGAACCACTCTGCCTCCTGTAAAGAACCTCAGCATAAAAGTACCACAAAAAAATAAGTATAGATATTTTGATTATTATTTTTTTTTAAAAGCACACCAAAAGTCTTCCTACTGAATAACTTGGCCACATGGCAACAACTTACACCTTAATAAGATTTAAAAACTACAAATATCTGCCGGAGTTGTTCACCTTTGTGTCTGCAAATCTCAAAAACAATGGCGTCCAAATTCAGTCCTCAAGGTCTGGTATCTTGCATGTTTTAGTTCTTCTCCCTGGAGTTAGTCGGGTAGGTAATCAGGACTTGGAGGGATCAGAGGCACCCTTTCATCCCCTAATTCTTGGTCACACCTACAGTATATTTATCTCAGTGCTCCCCAGCACCAGTTAGAACTGAAGAAGCATCTTGGATGAGAGGTGAAACCTCTTCTAAAAACCATTCTTCCAGTTTCCTAAATTAAACTTTCCACGCTTGTCCATGACCTGGATGACTGGCGACCTCCACAGATAAAAAAAAACAACAACAGTGGATTAAAGCTAAACTGATCCAAAAGGAACAAGTAACAATGAGCTAACTAGCAATGTAGGACTAGCAATGAGTAGAAAGTGCAATATTTGACTATAAAATGTAGTGGAAGAAAAATTATTAGTACCCCCACAAAAAAAAGCTAAAATCACTCAAGTAAAGATACACAAAATATGTTTTGAGTACAGTAATCAAGTAAATGTACTCAGTTACCTTCCAGCACTGTGTGAAAATGTTTTTTTTTTCTAAGAGTTGGTGTTAATCTGCAGAGTTAAACTGAAGCACCTCTGTTAAATGTTGATTTTAAAATAAACAATAAGCAGAGTTTCTCCGAGATTGCCAGCCTGTAAAGTTCGACATGCATCTGGAGGGTTGCAGCTCCGCTGCTGTGTCTTGGACAGGACACCTGATGTGGTGAAGGTGTTCGGAAGGTCTGATAGGGCCTGTTTACAGCAGCCTTGCTTATGGCATCGGTGGCTATAATGTATCTGACAGCATGGGTTTAATTACCGCCATTATGCTGATGATACTCAGCTATATTTGTCCTAAAAGGTTTCAAGACTAGTGTGTAGTGTTAACTTTTGACACCATACACTAAAACAATCCAATCTTGATAATGGTTGAATTTAAACTATTAAGGCTGTTGTTTATAGCTCTTAAAGTGTTAACTTGTTAACACTTTCTTAAGTGCAAATTTAACTCAATCTTGTGTGGATCTAAAAATGTATTCATATTTATTGTGTCAAATAGTCACTTGGAAAGATCAATTCATTAGTTTGTTGAAAACTTTATTAGTTATTTATCAGTGCTAATACATCTAATATCGCTAATGTTTCCCATGCATCCTGTATATTTATATAAATTACCTCTTTCTCCTCTGCAGGCACATCAGTGATGTCAGTGTCAGCCACAGATGCAGATGATCCAATGACAGAAAACGCAGCTTTATACTTCTCCATTGTTGATCAGGAGACCATCCCCCCCAATGCTGTAAACAAGACGATGTTTGGTATTAACCAACAGACAGGAATCATCTACACCAAGGATGTGGGCCTGGACCGGGAGGTAAACAGGATTCAGTGCTACAAATGTAAAGAGAAGAGATAGGGAACCCTGAATCTGTACATTATACATTGAGGGTTTTATGGGGGATGAGCACAACCATATCTGTCATTAATGTGCTATTTTAAAAAGGTTTGACGCAGACATAATTACTCAGATATTATCAGTCTGCTCCATCTATACAGACCAATTTTTAAAAATGCAAATGTTATACATGGAACATTCTTGAATAAGGTCCTGAGGTTCTTTAGATCATTTAGATTGTTTTTTTTTTTACTTTAGCATTTATATCATCTTCTTTTTTTTAGAAAAAGGAAAAAATGGGAATGTTCTTCAGTACCTTTCAAACCCCAGAAAAACCCACCAATATGTTAGGATGGTCTTTTTAGAAACAGGTTAGTATTTTATAGGCTTTAATAAAAATGTAATTAATAAAGCCTATTCATTGTCACAACTTTGTTATATCTACAACTATTGTGAAGGTGTTCATAGCAACTAATCACTGTCAGGAAGAATAGTCAGACATCTTCAACATGGGAGTACCATAGGGTCGTGTGCTGAGCCCCTTCCTCTAACAGCTTCTCACTCTATACCCAGACGTGAATCAAAGAGAACTGATTCATCAGCCATTTAACCTATTTCATACAGCTAATTAATAACACTTTGTGGATCTGGCAGCAAGGCAGGACACCAACAAGCTGATTAAAAAAAACAGAACAAACAAGGAAATTATTGTGTGTTTTAGGCCCAGAAGCTAAACTAATCACAGTCTAGTAACATCCAATGAGCTGTAAGGTAAGGCTGTGTGATACGGATGGTAAATGTATAATAACATAACCCTTTCCTATAAGTCGATATCAAGAATTATGGATTGGTATTTTATTTATGCAATTGTAATTGAAATAGATGTTTTCCCAGAGAGGGACACATCTAAAATTTATTGTGACCCTAATTCTATTTTAACGTAACTTTGGCAATAGGTCAGCCCTACTACCAACCTGGCTTAGTTTGGCTGTAGAGGCTAAATCCTTTCCCCTGCCTATATCCATAACAGAATACCATGCTGTTCTGGATCCTTGTTCAGCGAAATAATTGGATATTTTATTGGACATATTTTCAATTCATATTGATCAGCTATATCACAATATATGTTAATATTGATTTATTACCCAACCCTAGTTGTGGATAAAGCACAGTACTACTTAGTGAGAAAGTTAAGGAAAGATAACCACCTATAAAAACTGCAGATCAGCCTCAATAGATGCATTAAAGTATCCTGACTCGTTAAATGATAGATTCCAGAGGAACAGGCGACTGTAGAGCAGCTCTACAGCATTGTGAAAATAAAGTAGGAACATAAGTAATAACTGAAATAGAACTGATAATTAAAAGCACAACCTGAACCAGATGTTTATTAACTGTACCCGATAATAATAAATAGTAATAGTAATAAATGCTTAATGTTTCAGGTAGAAAAACACTATAAATACGGCATAAATTAAATATTTTTTTGGCATGTGAAATAACATTTTTCCTCATGACTTCATGTCCAGCAAGTTTTCCAACACATCATAATTCAGATTACCGGAGGTGGGTAGTAAATACTTATATATGCTCAGTTACATTCACATTTACATTTTTGGAAACAACTGTAATTTTAGTAGCCATACACTACTGTACTTTTTACTTTTACTTCAATAATCGTCATGCCAGATAAATGCTACTGTTACGTGAGTAAATTTTCGGATTAATTCGCTCACCACGAGTAACTTGAGCTATCTGGAGATCAAGTGAAAATAGATTAAACAGTGGATATGATCTTTATCCTTTCCTTACAGTAAAGATTGTTTTTATAAGTTAAGAAAATTGAAATGAAATCATTCATCTTTATTATTGCATTTATTTGTTTAATACTTATAAATACCATAATTTGCACAGAACATTCTGTTTAATTACATAATTTTAAACATTAAAACAGATGTTTGGGGTCAACAATTACTCACTACTCAAGTAGTCCATATTTTTTTACTCACTTACTTGAGTGATTTCATGGATTATTATGTTGATTTGATAATTAAATCGTGCTACTCTTATTTAAGTAAATTTTTTAATTACTCTACCCACCTCTAGGGGTAGCGCTTGAATATTTATTTTAAAACAAACAACAATGTGTTCCAGGTGGTGAAGGAGTTCAAGTTAAAGCTACAGGTTGCTGATATGGGCGGTGAAGGATTAAGAAGTGATGCTGTGGCCATCATCACCGTATCTGATATCAACAACAATGCACCACAGTTCCACCCGGTCTTGGTGAGCTTTGAGTCAAGGGGTCATAATACAATGCTTCTGTCAGCTTATTACTGTAAAAGCAATGACACCAGTTCAATCTTTCTATTTTTGATTCCATTTGTGCTTTTAGTACATCATTAGAGCACAGGAGAACATTTTCAACGTGGAGATTGGACGGGTTACTGTGACGGACAGAGACGAGCCAGGAACAGGAAACTGGGAAGCCAAATACACCATTTCATCCAACCCATACGAAAACTTTGCCATCCAGACGGATCCAGTCACTAACCATGGAATCCTGACAGTAGTAAAGGTACAGAGAGAAAGGTTGAACCACAAAAGAGGGACCACGATTTGTAGGATTTAAACCCATAAGTGACTGAAGAACCAAACATCACTTTTTAATTCTTTTAATCAATCGTGTGTTTATTTAAAATATATTATCTGTTTTAGTAATTTGTGTTTGAGTTGTAAAATATTTAAAAACTTTAATGAAAAATCCCCTCAAACCTTTGAGGGGAGTTTTAATTATCTTATAGCATTAGAATGGTTAAAAAAATGCAAAATATTGTTTATATCTTGCTCTATTTTCTTTATATTATTTGATTTTTGAAGAATTTCTAGGATTTTTTTTAGGTCTGGTCTCTCTAATATACATCTAACAAATGATCAAAACTCAGAACTTTACAATAACTGACTGAAGCTCTGTCAGGAAGGATTAAAATAAAAAAACAATAGAACCTACAAAATTGCTTGTAACTTTACAATATAAGGACAGTTCCTGCATGGCAAGAAATGTTATTTTGCATAATACTTTTAATTCAATCAAATTTAAAAGTTATTTGTGGTTCTTCAAATTGAAAGCATTAAAAATCCACATTCTGTGGAGCACAGGAGAGATTTTTGTTGTATGAAGAGCACAGCAAAAAAAAAACAACTAAATCTTATCTTAGTATTTTTCCCTCATTTCATGTCAAAACAACTGATTTTATTTAATAAAGTTCATGTCAAAACCATCTATGGAGATAAATTTAGGTTAACTATATCAACTTATTTTAGAACAATACATGTAAAAAAGTGTGATAAATGAAAAAGAGTTAAGGATGTCTTTTATGAGTCATCTCATCTAAGCAACTGTTCTGAACAAGGTTGTAAAGTTTTGGGGGGGAGGTTGTTAAAAAAAATGAAAAATCTTGTTTCAAGAAAAATGTTTTCTTTTTTTATTAAAACAAAATCCTCAATTCATTGCTCATTATGAAACCATTCATGAGTGTTGCTATTTTCTATGCATTTCTACTAAACCAAACATCCAAGTAATTTATAAGAAAAAAAAAAAATCATGAACAAAATCTTAAATATCTTAAACCTTGTTCTGTTTTACTCTGGAGAGGCTCCTCCACATTGTGTCAGATAATTCGTACAAAAACTATCCAACATTAATTAGCAAAATATGAAAACACTTTTTGGTCAAAATACCTCACAACTGATTCAAGGGTGGTATTTAATGATATTTGTGAGGTCATAGTACATTTGAATGAACTTACTGTCATTAAAATGTTGCTTTAAGTATGTTGCATCGTCAGAAAGCTTGTCAGCATCTATGAAAACATTGAATTTTGGACTACTATTCATAACATTAGAAATAACCAAAGATTGTTCACTTGTACCTGTATTCTCATATTGTATAATCCATTGTATTGCCACAATATTTTCAATAACAATCTTATTTTAAAAGAAAAAAATTACTTAGCTTCTTTGACTATTAATCTTACTAGCCTGCTCAAATTCAAGACAAATACACTCACTTTAAGAAAATACTACTTATAGTTAGATTAATGCTTGTAGTTTGATTACTTTTTCAGTGTCCCAGTTAGGAAAACTTGCTTTAAGATTATTTGTCTTAACACATTTTCTAATTATGTTTTCAGTAGGTTGTACACCTGAATCTAGAACATTTTCAAAAAGATTTTACTCAGAACGAGTTCTTTGCAACTTAACCCTTTACGGACTATGGGAGCGCCGGCGCTCCCAGATGCATACATATTTTTAAATGCCTGTAGAATTCGAACC
>JAUZNJ010053665.1:0-29702 GCA_034780135.1 Jordanella pulchra | reverse complement strand
ACACATCAAAAGTGGTAAAGGAATGGCTCTATCACAGAAAAATAAGACTTGTAGAACTTATTGGAAACTCAAGACACCATGACATTATGTTTTTTTCATCCCTGCCTTTAGCTTTGTTTTCTGTTTTGAGACACAGAATAAAATGTTTCCTGCCTCTCTGTCCGTTTGTTTTCTATCTAACTGCTTTTTTTGTTTGTCATCAGATGAAAGTGTGATTCAAATGAAAAGATTTGCTTCATGGCTCACCCAGAGCTTGTGGATACTCTTCCTGTTGTGCTGCTGCTCTTTCCGTAATAGTACAGGAAGTGCTGAAGGTGCAGAAGTTTTGCAATGCAGAAAGAGTGGTTTAAATGTTGATGTTCTTGATGACAAACATTTTTTTTCTGGATCATTGTAACACTGACTGCACTGACCTATTATCCCTTGGACGATCTGGGGTGTTTTAAAAACAGAGGGACCTTTGTTTGCTAAAGTTTTGAGAAAACTGAAGAGAATCTTCAAGAAAAATAATCGTGCAACTTTAAAGAGCCCTTTTTGTCCCTTTTACTCCTCTGTAGTTGTTTACATCAGAGTGTCGCACATACCTCACTGAGCCACATCGATGCACCATTTGTTAGTTTTTTTTACTGTTTGACGCTAGTTCTTCACATCCATATTGCAGCTTTGTATGATTTCCTTTTTTCTGAGGGACAATAACATGACATCTAAAATATTTGCTGCTGGTTTACTCTGGTTGATGTTGGAATTTAGCATCAATGATGACGCTGTAAACCTAAAAATTGCTTTAGCTTCACTAACCATGCATTTAGATCAGTAAAAGTGAATCAATTGTCTCAAAGGGTGATGGACTGTGACCAGGGTGTACCTTGTTTTTGCCTGATAAATGCTGGGATAGACCCCAGCTCCCCCTTCGACCAAATGAAAAGACTAATCACTTCAGGAACCGAATGAATGAAGTCAGGGGAGATTGGAGCTCAGATGTCACAGCATTTAAATAGTGCAGTTTGCAGCAGCTGGTTTTGATTGTCACAGACTGATTGGGTTATCAGTCTGTGGCACAGAGGTGATCTTGTAGTCCCAGCCTCCCCCAATATGCTCAGAATAAAATACATACAGCAGTTGTTAACGGAAATTGCTCTACCTGTTTTATCAGAGCCTTGCTCCCGCCTAGCAGTTTTGAAAACAGGAAACCACAGAGCTTAGGGCGATGAGAGTGAAAGGTGAGAAAAAAATAAAACTTTTCAATGCTGATCTCTGACTTTTAACTTTCCAGGTCTAAATGCCAAGAAATATGGGATGCGTTTCAGCAAGCCTATGTGAACCGAGATCCTTGTAAAGTTCCCCCAGAGGCCTATGACAGACTTCTTGATGTTGCTCCTTTGGAAACTTCCTGCAACAGAGTAAAACTTATTTAAATTTTGTTTTATCAGAATTACACCAAAGAATCATGTGAATGTATGTAACAGTGTTTTGATTATTGTATTGGGGAATAGATGATGTTCTGGAGCAAAACAAAGGATGTGGTTCAAGACTTTACTGGGAAGAGGGACTGTTTTCAGACAGTGGAGAAGACCCTGCTTGGATCTGTCCTGGATAACTTGAAATGGTGTGGAAAGGAGGGCAGTAGCGGTAAGAATACTTCTAAATCATTTAGTCACAGTTTTGTTTGCTACAGCTTCTCATGGCACGAATATTACCCTTCCTAAATCTGACGTTGACAGATAAGAACTCAAGTATCAACAATATCTTTAAAATTCCTGAAGAGAAAATCCGTTTTCTTTTGAACTCTAATAAGTAGTTGAGCAAGTTTCCCATGAACCTTTAGAAAATGAGTTATCTGGAAATCTTTTTCAAGTTAAGACTTGTGTTGATTTATGCTTCAGTTCAAACCTGCCAGAAAATCCAGAGTGTGAAAATTGCTCAGTGTATTTACACAAACTTGATATTGCTCATTGTGCAAACCAGAAAAGTGCACCAAATCAGGCTCTCCACAAAGCGTGATTTTAGTTCTACTGTTTCGACGTCAACACTAGGAGGATGCTAACGTTAGCCTACCTTGCTATCATTTTTTTTCTCCTAAAATGATTAAAAATATACATTTAATGTTAATTTCTGAAGGTTTGTATTCTAAGTAAAGTACTATTTAAAACAGGATTTTGTTACTTTAATGATCCAAATATTCACCTCTTTCCATTTTTATGGACATCTATGTAGCAGCTGTTTAATCAGATATATATTTAATTCAGCTTTGTCTTTTTGTATGTCAGTATACCTCTGGGCAAGGGAGCTATCCTCTAGTGGTTTACTGATCTGAGTATTGGTGTATGAATATGTGTAACTGCCTGGGTAATTGTGTCTAGAGTGTAAAGCACCCTGTTTGGTCAGTATGTCTAGAAAAGTGCTATATGAATCTATTTCATTCACATTTGGTCTGAACTTTTATGCCAGAAATGAAAATTGCAATTATTTTAAACTGATATTTTTTGTTATAGAAACGATCACTGATCGTTGTCCTCAATGGAATGACTGCGAGAATAATCCTGTTCGCTCCTTTTGGAACCGAATCTCGACTGCGGTGAGTCAAGAAGAGCAATTTACAGCTTATTATTTATTCCTGTTTAAAAAACTAAACTAGTGGTGGCGCGGCGCTGCAGTTACACCCCATGTGGCATTGCAGTTCCCTCCTGAGAATGATGTGAGGAGAAAAGGAAAAGGCCCATATCAATGTGGCTTTGTTCTGGCCTCAATGGAGCCACATTGCACAGCCCTCTCCTGGGTGAACAGCTGCCCACACATTTAGCCACGCTTTGGTTCAGCTGCAGACACAACATCGATCGACCTCAAACAAACTAAGAAACACATTTTTGAAACTAATATTATTCTAATAAATAAAAAAATATATGAAATGAACTCAAACTTATTTTGATTTTATGCTGTGAAATGCTGAACTTAAGGCTAGCAATATCTTTTAGTTGACACCTTAATGGCCACTTCATTAGGTACACCTTGTTAGTAACGGATTGGACCCCTTTTGCCTTCAGAACTGTCTTAATGCTTCGTTGCTTAGATTCAACAAGGTACTGGAGACATTACTCAGAAAGTTTGGTCCATATTGGCTTCATGCATTTGCTGCAGATTTGTCAGCTGCACATCCACGTTTTAAAGATCTGGTAACCGTGGAGGCTGTTTGAGTACATTAAGCTCAGACTGACGTGATTCCCACTGTATGACATCCTGCTGGAAATAGCCTTCAGAAGATGGAAACCCTGTGGTCTTAAAGGGACAGACATAGTTGGCAACAATACTCAGGTTGCTGTGGCTTTGACACAATGCTCAATTGGTACTTAGGCGCCTAAATGAGCCAAGAAATATTCCCCACAGTATTACACCACCAGCAGCATAAATCCTTGATTGAAGGCTGGATGGGTACATGCTTTCATGTTGTTGACGCCAAATTCTGACTCTACCATTCAAAGGTTGCTGCAGAAATCAGACCAGGCAATGTTTTTCCAATCTTCTATTTTACCGTTTTGGTGAGCTTGTCTGAAAGGTAGCCTCAGTTTCCTGTCCTCAGCTGTCAGGAGTGGCACCCCGTATGGTCTTCTGCTGCTGTAGCCCTTCTACCTCAAGGTTCGATGTATTGTGTGTTTAAAAAGGGTCTTGGTCGTCACCTGTGGTTATTTGAATCACTGTTGACTTTTCATCAGCCTTACCCAGTCAGGGCATTCTTCACGTACCTCTGGCATCAACAAGGCATTTGTGCCCACAGAACTAATGCTCACTGGATATTTTCTCCTTTTTTTGGACCGTTATCAGTGAATCAAAAATCCCAGTAGATCAGCAGTTTCTGAAAGACTCCAATCAGCCCATCTAGCACCAACAGCCATATTACATTAAAAATCAGTTAAACCCCTGTTCTTTCTCATTCTGATGCTTGGTTTAATTGCTGCATATCGTCTCGACCATGTCTACATGCCTGAATACATTGAGTTCCTGACACATAATTGGCTGACTAGAAATTGGCGTTAACTTACAGTTGAAGAGGTGAACCTAATTAGGAATCCGGTGAGTGTAATTTCCAACTCACAGTGGAGTTTTTCATCAAAATGTTACCTTACAGGAACCCGACTATGCCGTAAATGTGTGTTTATTTTAAAGGTAATCAATGTTTTTCCTAATCTTTTAGTGAAGCTTTAACAGTAACTGACTCTTTAATGTAATTTTAGGTTGGGATTTCTGGCTATAGCACTGAGGTACAACACTAGCATTTCCTAAAATCGTCTTGGTTAATTCCAGAAAATAAGCAGTTTTATAGGTTCTTATAACCATGGTGAGAGAGGGTCTTATTTAGATCTATAAATCTATAAAATAAAATGTTATTTTAATTATATGCCGAATTCCAAAATCACATAGAAATACAATATATCATACAATGATTTATGGCATTTCTGTTGCCTTTAGCATTTATTACACTTTAAGTCAGTATTCCAAGTTCTGCATTTATTTATTTATTTTACAAAAACAGGTTGTACCAATAAATACTTGCAAAAAAAAGCATGCTAACGCTTTATATGTCTAAATTTTTTTCTGTTAAAGCGGAGAAGCACAAACGTTAATCATAAAAGCATGTTTTTATGTTTTTCACTCAGACTAAGCAGATTTACTCTAAACGCTGCAGAAAAAAAGAACTAAAAAGTTCAACACTTTCTATGTGCGAAAGTGTTACTGGACTGAGTTACATCCGTGTTACAAACCAGTTGAAAATAAAAACACCTGCGAATACAAAACTGTCTACTCTAGATTCTAGTGGGAGCAGATTGTTTTTGCATGAGCAGGAATAAGTCTTAGGACAGACACTTTCAAAGTGAAGTAATTACATTTGGGGTTATCGTGTTGATGGACTTGTATGTGACTGTAAAAACCCGCTAATTTCCATTGATAGCCGTCATCGCTTTTTATAAAAGGAAATAAAAAACTGAAAAAAGCTAAAATGGTTTAAACCAAAGCCAGGGGTGGAAATCAAACACATATTGCATTAAAAACTAAACCATATTTTTTTTTAATCCAATTCCAGCACCAGGAGTCAAACAGCAGCAGTGGATATTCTTGCAAACAATTTCGAATGAGAGCAGAAACAGCTTTTTTAGAACATTTTGAGGAAGCATGGTGTTTGAAGTGTGTGAGGGAGAACTATTGAAAATCTACGTTTAAAATCCTGAATCCTGAATCTTAAAATCTCTAAGTCTCCTCTGAGTATAAAGAGAAGAATTCACTGAAGCAGAAGAGATGGGCGTGAACACTCCTACATTTTACAGCTGAAAGTTGAGGATTGGAACCTCGAAGCAGCTGTCACTGATTTGACTTGGAGATCTTCTCTGCATACCAGCCCCTCCTATAGCGATAAACAAAAATCGTTTTTAGAGGCACTACAGAAATACATAATGGTCTAATCATACAATGCTATCTAACAGATTCTTAGCACTTTCAAGACATTTGAGTTTTCTATACAAATTAGCTTCTTTGCACCTTTTTAATTGTTTTTCCTTTTGATTCAAAGATGCTACATCACTAACGGAGGAAAGTGCCCCCATTTCTCTTGATTGTTTGACTCTTGATTAATTGAAGACGTGTGTGTGAACACTCCTAAATTTTACAGCTGAAAGTTGAGG
This sequence comes from Jordanella pulchra, assembly GCA_034780135.1. NCBI lineage: Eukaryota > Metazoa > Chordata > Actinopteri > Cyprinodontiformes > Cyprinodontidae > Jordanella > Jordanella pulchra. The sequence continues at coordinate 24,033 of JAUZNJ010053665.1, read as the reverse complement.
ACTGGGACCTCAGAAAAAAACTTAATGATCCAACCCTATTAATATTATGCCTTTAACCTCATTTACCGAAAACAGAAAGAAATAACACCATGAACATGTAGTTTTTCATCCAATGTTTAACCACTAAAGGAATTAAAAACACATAGAAGAAGAATTAAAGAGACACTGCAGTGTTGTTTCAAGAACAGAGAGACATTGTTGTGTAGATCTAAAGTATATTTTGTGTGCAGTTTGGAGACGCAGCTTGTGGGGATGTCACTGCAATGCTAAGCGCCTCCATCGACACACCTTTCAATCAAACAAGGTGAGTCTGACTTTCTCAGTACAGGGATTGTCTCTTTTTGGATGACCTCCTGTGTAACCAAAGTTTTCCACATTAAGGTACAAAAAAGGTGCCGCATTGTGTGCCAGATTGTAGTTCTGTCAGAGCTTGAAGGAATAAATCATAATATTTAATTGTATATATGTTTTTAGTTCACTCAGAGATATGGTGCAACTGAAATGAGCTGCTGGTGTTTTTAGTAGATTTATTTTGCAGACTCAGCTGATCCCATCAGTCTTATCTACCTTTCCCAGGGCTGTCTGCATTAGGCATGTCATGATAAACAATAAATCAACCAATCGCACGATAACTATTATTGGTTTTATTGCTTCTTAGTGTCTCTCTTTATCTAATGAAGACTCTAAATGACAAAAGATGTAACTCTGGTGCTCTTCTTTCCTGACCCCTGCAAATAGACACCTTCCTGCAGATGTTAACTCTTCACCCTCATCCCCACCTTAGAAAATCTTTAATTTATTATTGAAAATATCAAATGGAAAAAATGGAATGCATTTCTGTTTTATTTAAAGGAAAAGCCTCTTGTCTATACCTACCCCTCCCCACCAAAGCCTCTATGATTAACATGAAGAAATCAGTTTTAAAGTAATGATTTTCTTGTCAGGCTGGGATGGAAGGCCCCGGCCTGTATGTGAAATATTTTTAGGCAGGGCTAAAAAAAACAATTTACTTTTATTATCTTATTTTTATACATTATTTATTATGTACCTCGAATGCAATCTGCTGTTTATTTCTAGACATTTGCTGCAATAAAATAATACTGCATACGTGGAAGTAATCTATTCTCTTTTAATTTTGATCGCAGCATTTTTGCCAGCATTGAGGTGAAGAGATTTAAGTCTCCCAAAGTGAAAAAGCTGAATATTGTCCTGGTCTCCGAGAAGAACTCTGTGTAAGATTCTCTCTTTGCTCACTGGTTAAATATCCTGGTTGACCGATGGAAAAAAACAAAAAAGCATATTTGTATGTTTGCAGGACAAACTGCACAAACACATCTTTACAAACCTTGAAGAATATTCTGGACAAAGGAATCGATTATAGCTGTTTGGAAGTGCAGAAGTGAGTAAAATATGAGTATTGAAAACTGATTTCATGTCTACATGCCTTCTAATACCTTACTGAATTTTCCATGTAGGTCTAAGATTGAGGAGTGCGGCTCTGACCCAAATAAAGCCTGTGGTTCCTGCTGGTGATATTCACTCCTCTGGAATCCTCTGATAGAACCGCTCTGTTTCTGTTCCTTAGTGTTGAATTTTTAAAACCAAATTTAAATTCCTTTAGTATTTGTAGATCTATAAAACATGGATTATGTCTTTTTACTATTAAAAAAAGCTTTAGTAGGGAATCTTTTTTAAATTGTTGTTACAAAATTCAGCCTTTTATAATAAATGTTTGCAACTGAATATATGTTGGAATAAAACATCCATAAAATAAATTGTAAAGCAAAAGTATTTTTTAAAGTTTTCAAGTAAATGTTGATGTTTTTCTAATTTTATGCAGCAAGCTGGGTTCATTTCAATAATTTTTTTGTCATAGTCATTGGATTTTAATACCTTACTTGATGTTTTAGTTTTTTCTTTCAATTTGATGGGATTTATTGTTTGGTTTTGGCTCTTATTTGGTTTTTTTATCACAGCCACCAGATGTCCTCATTTACCTTCGACTGGGATCTAACTCTCAACTTCTTCACACATTGATTTGCCACTTAAATTGACTCTTATATCCCCACCAGTCCATCCAGTAATTTTTCAGTTGTCTCTGATTACTGTCAGTCCTTTGGAGCGTCTAGATTGGCACCAGCAACCTCTTCTAAAGCAAGATTTAGGTGTTTTTTTGTTTTCCTTTCTTCTAAGCTCTTTGTGGCCTGTTATAGCTGGGGATGTCTGCACTTGGGCACCATTCTTATGTACTGAATCATGTCAACAAAACCATGCTGTTCTAATGGATTATTGTTCTGTAATAAAAATGGCCGTGGCATCCTTATTTCTTTTCATATTTTCATTGCATGTTGCTCAAATTAAAGCTTAGAAAATTGGAGATATTTATACAGGTTGAAATATTTGCTCTCTGTAGATAAATCTATAAGCAATGTGGGAACTGTGCATTATAGCGTTGAGGTGAACCTACTGTGGGATCAAAATGCTTTCAGACTTTCTAACAGCTTAAATTGCCTATTGCCTAGTTTGTTGTTTTTAGCCTCAATCCTTAAATTTTGAAACTAAATATAGAGGATTAGTGTGACTCCTATCTTCAGGAGCGAACTGGTTCTAAATGGTTTATTTCCCAGTGGCCTGCTTAGCTCAGCTATCGCTATGGGCCAAACTAAATCTGAGGTTTTCTAGTTTTCTATGAGACGTTTCACCTCTCACCCAAGAGGCTTCTTCAGTTCTAACTGATGCAGGAGGAAACGGAGGTGAATATACTGTAGGTGTGAAAAGAAACCAAAGGTGGCCCTGATGGGTCGTTAGCTTCATTGTCAGAGTGGTTTCTGTCACATGGCTCTTCAAAGATTGAGTCAGGTGGAGGTAGGTGTGAGGTGAATCATCTGGGTAAGGTTCCTAACAGTGCTTTGTATGTGGGTGACAAGTTGTGTCTTAGACCACCTCCTCTGTTAAGGGATGGTTTTTCAAGGTTAACCAAGATGGCTTTTTTGACCTCCCTCTCAAACCATCTATCTTCCTTAGCTAGAATATGGACGTTGTCGCACTCAGATAGTGTCCTTTAGCCTTCGGGTGTAGGTGGAGTCCTGTGGAGTTAGCCCTCCTGTGTTGAGCCATGCTCCCGTGCAGATGTTGCTTGGAGAGACCAAGCATAAAACTTATTTTCCTGCCATGAAAGTGACCAGCTTACAGACCCGATTTAACAGATCAAAGACATTTAAAATATGTTTTAAGTGTTGTTGATATACCTTCTGTGTAATGGTTAAAATATTTTTTACAGATTTAATAGGAATAGAAGGAATAAGGCTTCCTTCTCTATAAACATTCAGCCCTGTTACTAAAACTTTTTCAGTCTTCTACTTACTAACTATTCTGACCTCTGGTAGATCTGAGTAGCATCCTTTGTTTGTTTTTTCTAATGTTTTTAGCCGTATTGTGAGTGCGTAACTCTAAACCATGTTACTCATTAGAACTAAATATTTTAGTTGATTTTGCATTGCTGCATTACATTTTTGCTCAGTTGGAGTAACAGCAGCCACAAATAGCATGTCACCTTGACCAGAAACTCTAAATAAGTCCTTATATGCAACTAAGGCTGGACAATATTTCAATATCATCCAATGTCACTGTATTTTTATACAAGATTGAGTATTTCAACAGTTTTTATATATTTTAATATAAAGATCATCAAACATGCAGATGTTTCCTCACATTTCTTTTACATACCTGAATCTAAAATAAAAGATCACTCAGTTTGGTCTCAAGCATTCATTTATCTTCTATCTTTAGGTTTGTTAAACTTTCATCGGCCTGGATGTGTCTATTGTCCACATTGTTTTAACAGCCATCATTTTCACAGAATTATTCAGAAATAATATATTTAAACTACTTTCCTAAATCTTACTTCTGTTTCCTTTTGTTGTAACTGAATTATATATGCATAATCAATGGTGAATCCATCCATCCGTTAGTTTTACACGACTGACATCACATAGTCATTATAAACAACCTTTGGCCGCTGGCAATGTGCCTGTTTGCTCTCCTTTCTCTTGACTCATTTCATTCCTCCTACAAGCCTTTAGTGGGAATATAGCTTCTGAAATGGGCTTTAAAACCAATTTTGCCATAACTGCTGGTGTCTTTATTGTGGCTATTCTCATTGTGGTTCCACTAGCGATTCTCCTCTCTCCTCGAACGGCTCAGTTCAGGGCAACGTTCAGGCAGAAATGTCAAGCTTTCCCAGAGACGAAACAAAGGTAATGTTTTCCTGAATTGGTTCAAAATGCATGTTAATAAAGGGTGCAGTGAGGTTATGTGTGCTCATATTTTAGCTGCTGTTTGTCTCTCTTGTGCTTTCCAGGTGTGAGGATGTTTTAAGGGCATTTGAGGAAGCCTATGTAGGGAAGGACTCATGCAACTTTGCAGAGGAAGCATATCATCAGCTCTTTGTGAAGAACCCCTTTAAACATTCATGTGACAAAGTAAATAATACTGGTTGTTAAGAGAGTCTGTAAAATGTTCAGACATATTATGCAGGTTTTAATGTCTTTACATTGATCATGTTCAGACAATGTTCTGGAGCGACATAAAAGATCTGGTGCATCAGTTCACTGAGAAAAAAGATCATTTTATAACCCTGGAGAACACCCTGCTCGGACACATAATGGATGACCTGACATGGTGCGGAAGGAAGGGCAGCAGAGGCAAGAACAAGCACTGTGATCCACATTTACTGCATAAGGTCTTGCATGTGTAATTCTGTTTTCTTTTTGCAACAGAGACCTTCATCTACTTGTGTGAAAAATGCAGAATCAACACTGTATCCTCATTCTGGGTCAGAGCCTCTGCAGAAGTAAGTACCCACAAATAATTACTGATCAATAGATGTAGAAATCTTCCAATTGCATAAATATAAATCTTTGAATTTAAACAAATATGTCAGTTAATCTCTTTGTTATAAAACAAAAACATCAAAAAACTATTAAAAAAGAGTAAAATGTTTGCTCTAAACCTCGACATCTAATGCAAAGAATCAGTTTTAGCCTGTAGTTAGTTTAAGCAGCATGCACTTTGGGTATTTTAATCATTCCACAGCCTTTCGTGTGTCATATTTCAGGGACACAAGCTTACAGGAGTGTTTAGTGCATCAGTCATTGGCTAGGGAAACCTACTTCCGAGGAATGTCAGAGGGTTAGATATCATACAGGCTGAAAGGTAATGCCCAATCACTTCAAGAACCCTTTAACAACACAGCACCAAGCCAATGACAATTAAACTTAAAGGATAATGGCTTATGATACGCTTCAACATCTGCAGTAAGACAAAAAAAAGACAATTAAGACTTAAATGAAGGCTCCTTTTAAACAGAGGTTTTGTCCCTGCATGTGAAGAATGGTTTCTTCCAAAATCAAATGCATTTTTTAATTTGCTTGCTCAGCTCTAAGCTTTGATTAACAAAAGAAATTTTTCTCCTGCTTGAAACACAAAATAACGGTACTGAACATAAAAGGCAGAGACGAGTTCACAGATATACAGGGCTCACAATCAGGCATTAACAAACCAATCTCAACCAAATTAAGTGTAAAATGACATTTTTAGGTGCTCTTTATGTTTTCTCTTTCCCAAGTCAAATTTATAATATTCTGTGTTTATAAGCTTCTTTTCAGGGCACATTTCCAAACCACTTTGACATCGTGACTCTACAAAATGCTTGACCTCTAAATGAACAATGAGACAATTTCCTGGTTAGTGATTAATAACTCTGCTGATAGACATAGTCTAAATTAGGAAACTAGATCTTAACAGCTGAATCTAGGAGCCCCATTTTGAAAAAAAGGCTAAGAACTCTGGTATCAAGCAGAGAACAGTTATAATTTAACAAATGATCATTTATCGATATTACTATAAATTCTGATTGACATATTAATTAGCTATAACTTCTATGTATTAAATATATTCCTAATCATCGGTTAAAATAGCACAACAAAATAACACTAAATTGAAAAACGTAAATTACAATTACAAATTTACTACATGATTATTTATTAAAATGAAATATTGATTTTGATTTTTTTTTAAACTAACTGTCCCAGACAGATCAAAGCACCTTGCTCATCAACAGTGAACCAACATACTCATCAACAGGTGCAGAAATCTGACTGAACATTTCCGGAACATTACAGAAAATGTTTGATTTAAGTGATTAAGTGTTGCTCAACAGAATTTTAGTTCACGAGTTTTATCCGGTTTGTTTACTCCTTATATATATATATATATATATATATATTTACAATCATCCAATCATCTTTTTCAGATTGTTATGATGTCATAATGTTGTCAGCTCCCAGTGCTGCATAACTTAGTTATAATACAGAGATTCATTCCCCCATTACTTCCATGAACAGTGTGCAGAGCATGCCCGTCCCTTCGGAGTGTGTTTGCATATGAATATTAGTATGAATGGCCATGCAGAAAAAAAAACAAATCTTTAAGTGAAAAATCAGAATTGAACTTTGTGTCTTCACTCAGCTCTATTAGTGTTAATTAGTCTCCTTCCTTCAGCCTTCCTGTTTACCTTCTGCATCAATATGCTAGTTAGTGCTTTTTCTTAGTTAAATAAATCATCGAATGTTCCCATATGCATCAGGCTCTAACTACATAACCACAACACAATACTGTGAATCTTCATTGAAACGTGCAAATATTAAAATAAAGGGGTATAAATGCTGAAAATGAAATAAAATAAATACATAAATACTGCAACTAAGTACAGAGAATGAAGAGATATTTAAGAAAAATATTGTAATGCTTTGATCTTTCCTCAAAACAAACTATAATATTTAAGTTTGACAGAGTTAGTTTTTGATCTCTGTAAGACCTTGGATTTCTTTCTGATTGTCATTTTTTTTCCACTATATACACAGTTTGCAAATTATTCTTGTGGACATGCCAGTGTTATGCTAAATGGAGAGAGAAGCAAACCGTTTGATCCCAGCAGGTGAGTTTGGTTTACAATGATACAAGGATTTTGAAAACAAGATAGTTTAAATAAAACTAAAACTGAATCCAGCATGGTGAACATTGGACGTGGTTTTCAAATGTAGCAGAGAAACTTTCAATGATTAGCAAGCAGAGGAAGGAACTTGAGTGAGATCATAAACTTTATGACTTGGACTTTTATACCAATGACTCTGGACTTGAATTGGACTTGAACCAGTTCACTTGAAAAGACTTGATATTTACAATCAAGTCTAAAGTTTAAAATGCTGTTTATTTGTAAAGGGACATTAATTCCATTCACTGAGCCTGTATCAATAAATGCAGACTCACTATCTGTCTTTCCTGGCTTTGCATGTATGTGTATGAGCTGCAGCACAATGAATCAAATTAGCCAGATTTAAAAAGAATTAAAACATACTCCAGAAATATTTCTTTCAGTTACTTAAGCCTCAAAGTACCCCACACAAACTGAATGCAGCCGTCAAAACATGCAAGAACATATTCACAGCTCACACAGACTAACAGCTTCCATCCGTGTCAATTCAATGCCGTTTATTCATATGGCCCCGAGTCACAACATGTCGTCTAAAGCCACTCTACAGAGACAGTTCTGTGGAATCATAAAGACGGGTTACATTTCTGTCAGTAAATCCCTGTAATCATTATACACTGTGGCTTTAAAAGGTTTCTTTCTAAGGAATTCCAGCTAGTTGCATTGAGTCGTTGATTCGCTCCTTCTGGACGTGCATGTGGCAACAGAAAACATGTACCTGCATCATGTAGTTGACTCTGCAGCAATCCCTCACATTGAGCAGAAGGTCACCATTTATAGATGATCTAATGTTAAAATTGCATAAAGAACAGCAGGCAGTACTTTTTTTGCTTTGATGAAATAGCAGACATTAGCTAACTTTGTCTTATTAGCAGATATTTAGTTGCACTGGTTTCATCACATGTTCAGAGGAATACAGATTTATAAAAATAAAGAAAGACACAAGGTCTTTTATTGAAATTTAGAATATGATTTAAATTTGTTTAAAAAATAGACACGTAAAGACTTCAAATTCGCTCTGACTTGACTGTAATTGCTTGTAGCTTGGAAAAAGACATGTGACGTACTTAAGACGTGCACATCAACGCTTTGGTCCCACCTCTATTAACAACAAATATTTCTTTTTAAAGCAGTGGGTATCAAAGTTATTAGGAGTATCTGACACCTAGGGCAGGTATGTCCAAAAAGCAGTTCATAGACCAGTTTTGGTTCAACTGCAAGCATGGTACAGGTTTGGCCTCAAACCATAGGCAGGTAAATATAGTTGGACTCATTTATAACAGAATGCAGGGTTGATTGTCTGCTGAAGTTTGTTTTTTTTGTTTTGTTTGTGTTGATTTGTTTGCTTGATAATTTCCCCTTGTGCTGTCCATCCCATTTGAGGAAGCCTATGTAGGGAAGGACTCATGCAACTTTGCAGAGGAAGCATATCATCAGCTCTTTGTGAAGAACCCCTTTAAACATTCATGTGACAAAGTAAATAATACTGGTTGTTAAGAGAGTCTGTAAAATGTTCAGACATATTATGCAGGTTTTAATGTCTTTACATTGATCATGTTCAGACAATGTTCTGGAGCGACATAAAAGATCTGGTGCATCAGTTCACTGAGAAAAAAGATCATTTTATAACCCTGGAGAACACCCTGCTCGGACACATAATGGATGACCTGACATGGTGCGGAAGGAAGGGCAGCAGAGGCAAGAACAAGCACTGTGATCCACATTTACTGCATAAGGTCTTGCATGTGTAATTCTGTTTTCTTTTTGCAACAGAGACCTTCATCTACTTGTGTGAAAAATGCAGAATCAACACTGTATCCTCATTCTGGGTCAGAGCCTCTGCAGAAGTAAGTACCCACAAATAATTACTGATCAATAGATGTAGAAATCTTCCAATTGCATAAATATAAATCTTTGAATTTAAACAAATATGTCAGTTAATCTCTTTGTTATAAAACAAAAACATCAAAAAACTATTAAAAAAGAGTAAAATGTTTGCTCTAAACCTCGACATCTAATGCAAAGAATCAGTTTTAGCCTGTAGTTAGTTTAAGCAGCATGCACTTTGGGTATTTTAATCATTCCACAGCCTTTCGTGTGTCATATTTCAGGGACACAAGCTTACAGGAGTGTTTAGTGCATCAGTCATTGGCTAGGGAAACCTACTTCCGAGGAATGTCAGAGGGTTAGATATCATACAGGCTGAAAGGTAATGCCCAATCACTTCAAGAACCCTTTAACAACACAGCACCAAGCCAATGACAATTAAACTTAAAGGATAATGGCTTATGATACGCTTCAACATCTGCAGTAAGACAAAAAAAAGACAATTAAGACTTAAATGAAGGCTCCTTTTAAACAGAGGTTTTGTCCCTGCATGTGAAGAATGGTTTCTTCCAAAATCAAATGCATTTTTTAATTTGCTTGCTCAGCTCTAAGCTTTGATTAACAAAAGAAATTTTTCTCCTGCTTGAAACACAAAATAACGGTACTGAACATAAAAGGCAGAGACGAGTTCACAGATATACAGGGCTCACAATCAGGCATTAACAAACCAATCTCAACCAAATTAAGTGTAAAATGACATTTTTAGGTGCTCTTTATGTTTTCTCTTTCCCAAGTCAAATTTATAATATTCTGTGTTTATAAGCTTCTTTTCAGGGCACATTTCCAAACCACTTTGACATCGTGACTCTACAAAATGCTTGACCTCTAAATGAACAATGAGACAATTTCCTGGTTAGTGATTAATAACTCTGCTGATAGACATAGTCTAAATTAGGAAACTAGATCTTAACAGCTGAATCTAGGAGCCCCATTTTGAAAAAAAGGCTAAGAACTCTGGTATCAAGCAGAGAACAGTTATAATTTAACAAATGATCATTTATCGATATTACTATAAATTCTGATTGACATATTAATTAGCTATAACTTCTATGTATTAAATATATTCCTAATCATCGGTTAAAATAGCACAACAAAATAACACTAAATTGAAAAACGTAAATTACAATTACAAATTTACTACATGATTATTTATTAAAATGAAATATTGATTTTGATTTTTTTTTAAACTAACTGTCCCAGACAGATCAAAGCACCTTGCTCATCAACAGTGAACCAACATACTCATCAACAGGTGCAGAAATCTGACTGAACATTTCCGGAACATTACAGAAAATGTTTGATTTAAGTGATTAAGTGTTGCTCAACAGAATTTTAGTTCACGAGTTTTATCCGGTTTGTTTACTCCTTATATATATATATATATATATATATATTTACAATCATCCAATCATCTTTTTCAGATTGTTATGATGTCATAATGTTGTCAGCTCCCAGTGCTGCATAACTTAGTTATAATACAGAGATTCATTCCCCCATTACTTCCATGAACAGTGTGCAGAGCATGCCCGTCCCTTCGGAGTGTGTTTGCATATGAATATTAGTATGAATGGCCATGCAGAAAAAAAAACAAATCTTTAAGTGAAAAATCAGAATTGAACTTTGTGTCTTCACTCAGCTCTATTAGTGTTAATTAGTCTCCTTCCTTCAGCCTTCCTGTTTACCTTCTGCATCAATATGCTAGTTAGTGCTTTTTCTTAGTTAAATAAATCATCGAATGTTCCCATATGCATCAGGCTCTAACTACATAACCACAACACAATACTGTGAATCTTCATTGAAACGTGCAAATATTAAAATAAAGGGGTATAAATGCTGAAAATGAAATAAAATAAATACATAAATACTGCAACTAAGTACAGAGAATGAAGAGATATTTAAGAAAAATATTGTAATGCTTTGATCTTTCCTCAAAACAAACTATAATATTTAAGTTTGACAGAGTTAGTTTTTGATCTCTGTAAGACCTTGGATTTCTTTCTGATTGTCATTTTTTTTCCACTATATACACAGTTTGCAAATTATTCTTGTGGACATGCCAGTGTTATGCTAAATGGAGAGAGAAGCAAACCGTTTGATCCCAGCAGGTGAGTTTGGTTTACAATGATACAAGGATTTTGAAAACAAGATAGTTTAAATAAAACTAAAACTGAATCCAGCATGGTGAACATTGGACGTGGTTTTCAAATGTAGCAGAGAAACTTTCAATGATTAGCAAGCAGAGGAAGGAACTTGAGTGAGATCATAAACTTTATGACTTGGACTTTTATACCAATGACTCTGGACTTGAATTGGACTTGAACCAGTTCACTTGAAAAGACTTGATATTTACAATCAAGTCTAAAGTTTAAAATGCTGTTTATTTGTAAAGGGACATTAATTCCATTCACTGAGCCTGTATCAATAAATGCAGACTCACTATCTGTCTTTCCTGGCTTTGCATGTATGTGTATGAGCTGCAGCACAATGAATCAAATTAGCCAGATTTAAAAAGAATTAAAACATACTCCAGAAATATTTCTTTCAGTTACTTAAGCCTCAAAGTACCCCACACAAACTGAATGCAGCCGTCAAAACATGCAAGAACATATTCACAGCTCACACAGACTAACAGCTTCCATCCGTGTCAATTCAATGCCGTTTATTCATATGGCCCCGAGTCACAACATGTCGTCTAAAGCCACTCTACAGAGACAGTTCTGTGGAATCATAAAGACGGGTTACATTTCTGTCAGTAAATCCCTGTAATCATTATACACTGTGGCTTTAAAAGGTTTCTTTCTAAGGAATTCCAGCTAGTTGCATTGAGTCGTTGATTCGCTCCTTCTGGACGTGCATGTGGCAACAGAAAACATGTACCTGCATCATGTAGTTGACTCTGCAGCAATCCCTCACATTGAGCAGAAGGTCACCATTTATAGATGATCTAATGTTAAAATTGCATAAAGAACAGCAGGCAGTACTTTTTTTGCTTTGATGAAATAGCAGACATTAGCTAACTTTGTCTTATTAGCAGATATTTAGTTGCACTGGTTTCATCACATGTTCAGAGGAATACAGATTTATAAAAATAAAGAAAGACACAAGGTCTTTTATTGAAATTTAGAATATGATTTAAATTTGTTTAAAAAATAGACACGTAAAGACTTCAAATTCGCTCTGACTTGACTGTAATTGCTTGTAGCTTGGAAAAAGACATGTGACGTACTTAAGACGTGCACATCAACGCTTTGGTCCCACCTCTATTAACAACAAATATTTCTTTTTAAAGCAGTGGGTATCAAAGTTATTAGGAGTATCTGACACCTAGGGCAGGTATGTCCAAAAAGCAGTTCATAGACCAGTTTTGGTTCAACTGCAAGCATGGTACAGGTTTGGCCTCAAACCATAGGCAGGTAAATATAGTTGGACTCATTTATAACAGAATGCAGGGTTGATTGTCTGCTGAAGTTTGTTTTTTTTGTTTTGTTTGTGTTGATTTGTTTGCTTGATAATTTCCCCTTGTGCTGTCCATCCCAGGCAGCAGCTTTTCTCCGAGTTTAGTTGTTGCAGCAAGATGGTTGTTGTTTTCATTTTGACCTCTAGGTGTCAGCATTTATACATTGATTTAAATAAACATTTTGTATGTTTTCCTTTAAATTTTTACTTATTGATTTTAACAATTTACTAAATATAAAGCAGCTGTTATACATTCTTTTAGAGTTTATGCTTTACAACTCTTTTCAATTATTATTTATTTTCTCTACCAGCTACTTTGGAGCCATTGAAGTTAGGAAGCTGATGTATCCCAGAGTTCAAAGCCTGACTGTTATTCTTGTTACCAAGAACGATAAGTACGTTTTTCCCCACATCTGTTTCTTGTATTTGATGTCTTTCTTTACTCCTTATCTTCTGATATGCTAATTTATCAGTTTATGTTTGGTGTTCATAGCTGCCCGGTGGACTAGTGGGTTGCACTGTTGTCTTGCAGCAAGAAGGTTCCGGGGTTTCGATTCCCAGCCCGGGGCCTTTCGCATGTTCTCTACATACATGCATGGGTTCTCTCTGGGTACTCTGGCTTCCTCCCACAGTCCAAAACATGACAGTTAGGTTAATTAGTGTGTGTGGATGGTTGTGTGTCTTTGTGTGTCTCAGTGTTGCCTGGCAACAGATTGGTGCAGCTAGGCACCGGCCTCACCAAGACCCTGACGGAATAAGCGGGAGAAAATCGAAGCATGGACGATGTTTGGTAATCATATGTCTCCATGGGAAATTGACCTTTGTATTTTGGTTCCATAGAATGACACAGCACGTTTGATGGGTGGTATAAGGTTGCTAATCCTCTTTATGAACAAATGGATTAATGAGTTTTTTCACTACCTCATTATTGCACGTTTGTTCTGAAGAATTACATGCTGTTTCATTTGTGCTAACATTGCTTCGGTTGCATTCAGTGTAGATTGCAGCCATGAGTCTCTGCAGGTACTACGGAACGTTCTGGATCCACAAATTCCCTTCTACTGCCATTCAGTTAAAATGTAAGTACATGTAAAAAAATACTGTGGAACATTTTTTATCATATATTTACTCAAACCAAAACATACTTTCAAAGACTTTTCCAGTTTTCTTGTGTTTTGTCTTTTTACCGTAGATCGAGGATACAGGAGTGTATAAAAATGGGCACAACCACCAAAGCCTGTTGGAGTTGAAACTGTTTTAGGCTGTTTAAAAAAATCTTAGTTTTTCTTTCATTTACTTGCTAACATATTTTTTTACGTGTTCGTTTTGGTATCATTTGGATATTTCAAGTTTCTTCTATTATTCAGCATTTTATCGGCAATATTTTCTTTGCAATGTTTACCTTTACACATATTTTCATTTTACAACCTTAATATTTAGTGTGCTTTTGGGTTTCATGAGATAGAAAAATAATTTTTAAAAACTCATTCTTGTGAAGTGCAAATAAAAATAACAATGCATTTTATTTCATTTTTTTTGCTTTTTGTAGTGTGGATGCAAGCATTTGTTATATATGATATTATATATGATATTTATATATCAAATTTTAATATATTTTTATCTTTATATTACTGTTCTGTGAAAGCTTCAGTGATTTTTTTTTTTAGGGAACATTAGTAAACAAACATTGTCATCATGACCAGGGATAAAGTTTTGTGGATATTTATTATGTTGGAAAACAAAGCTGTAAATTTTGTGCAACTCAAATGCAAACTTACAAAAGCGTCCAAGGAATAGTCATCCAACTAAACCAAGAAAATGGGCAAGGATTGCACTAAAAAGTGAAGAAGCAAAAAGGCCTGTTGGCAACACTGGAGAAGCCACAGAGATCCGCAGATTTTTGATAGATGTTTTAATGAAAGAGTAGTTTGATCATTGAATTGCTTAAAGAAAACCATTGGAAGTCCCCCTACTGTTTGTTATAAGTGACACAAAGACACGTACACATAAAACCCTTTGTGGTGGAAAACAAACATCTTGCAGATCTCACACATCATCATCATATCTGGTGTTGGGGGTTCTTTTTTACTCTTTCCTGCTGTTCTTGTTCACTTGTTTTTTTCTATTTTAATTTCTGCCTTTTGTAGATTAGATTCTAATTTCAATCTTGTATTAATTACCTTTATTTAGATTTTTTTCCCTACATTAATTTCTGTTTGCTCTCACGCTGCCTTTCACCACATCTCTGTCTGTATATAAGCACCCTGACTTTCATTGCTCATTGATAGTTTCTTCCTTAGTTCTACCAGCTGGTCTATCACTCTGTCCTGTTCTCCATTTGCTTCTCATGCCTGTGTGAATTTGTGGTTGATTATTATTAAATACTTTGGTTGATCAAGCAGCTGCCCAGTTCCTGTCTGCATTTTGATGCTGCTACAACCTCACACACATCTATATAGACAGGAAGAGATTTGAAACTGGGGCAGAAGTTTAGTTTCAGCATCAGAGGATCTGTAAAGCCAGAACAACATGTTAGAGTAAATCTAATTGGATTGATATTGAGGTAGGCTATATTGTAAAGAGGAATGTGTGACTTTTCTGTCCCTAGGTGCTCAAAGTTGGTAGAAACACACCCCACAAGGCTCGAAGTGTAACTGCAGCAAAACAAGCTTTTATAAAACTCTGGTGAGCTGAATGCAAATCCATATGGTACTAAATTATTAATATATACAATTTTAATTGGTTGAATTTTTCACATATCTAAATAAAAATGACATATCATTGAGGCTAAAAAAATGAGAAATCTAATTAAAGGCCAGAAGTATGAGGTTTTCTAATATGGACAGATGTAAATAAATAACCCAAACCTGAAAAAGAGAAAGCTACACAGTCCGGGGGTCAAAGCGTTTATTAATCATTAATATCTTCATTGGTCCAAATGATAACTTAACGCTTTGACCTCCGGACTGTGTAGCTTTCTTTTTTGGTTACGGAGAAACTGCAAAATAACATCAAAAGGTTATAGACTTCAGCTTTGTGTACCTGCTGAACCACCAGAAAGAACTGAAAGTCCTCTGACAGGCTTTTCGATCCTACTTAGTTTTGGGTTTAAGTCTGTGGGCGGAGTCCACAAAAGGTTTCAATCTGTTTCATGTATAAATTAAGAGAGTGGTTGTTATGTGGAAGACTACATCATAATGTGTGTCTAGAGAAACGTGTGTGAGTCCCTCAGAGTGGGAGTGTTGTGACAGGAAGCAGGAGGCTCATCTACATGGGTTGAACCTCCTCTTTCCTTTCTGGTGAGCTGCTGTTGTGTCACACGTACCGTAAAAGGGTCCGGTGTCGGTGCTGGGAACAAATGTCCGGGGTTGTCTCTACACAGGTGGCGCATGAAGAAGGCCCCTTCATCTAAACCACAGTAAGGGCCTCTGTGACAAGCACTGTAATGTCGGTAAACACGGTGGCAGTTTGAGTCACTGCTGTAGCCACTCATAAAGCAACATCCTTGTTACTTTTATTATCTTTATTTTCTGCTTTTGAGACAATTTTAAAATGCTGATGTGGCTTTACCGAAACTCGTGAGGTCATCTTTTGTCATTTATCCGCTTTTTTTTTTGCTAAATGACTTAAATCTGGACTTTATTTTTAAATCATTGTCGCACTTGTTTCAAACGATACCCGTCCTCCCTTCTGCTTACTCTGGTGCTTTTTCTGCAGGCCAAAATAATGCATGTATCAAGCTTAGATTTTGTAATCTCTCTGTTTGGCTTGTTTTAAAGTCCTTCAGGCACAGATACACGGAGAAAGAAATTAAACATTTATTTGTCTAATCAAACCAATTGTCAGAGCTTCTCTGAGTCAAATCAAACAGAACCTTCAAGGAAGCCAGCAGAGATGTTTCTTATTGGACTTTACACCTTGACTGAAACCGAGAACTGGGATGAGGTATTTCACCTGTGTTACTCATGAGTTCACATTTCTTAGTGGATTTTCTGGATTTTCCAAAATGATCAACAATTAAACACTGATCTGAACTCTTTGTAGCTTTCTCCGAAAAAAAAACAACACATACAATGAGAGGAGAGTTAAACTTTATATATTTTCATGTAGGCAGTCATTTGCTCAAACTTGAGTAGAAAATGAAAGAGAAACCTATAGCAAATGGGACACGTTTATCCTGCAGATATCAGGTTAGCTTGTAGTGTTGCATCCAAATGCAATCACATCACATGTTTCATTTGGATTTAAAAAGGTCGACGGAACTTCTTCTGACTAGAAGAAATAATACAATTTTGAAGAGGCCGACTTTGTTTCTTTCTAAATAAATCCAATGCAGAACATGTGGAGGAAGTGAGAGATTAGACCCATAGCTAGAAGGCCTTCCCATATCAAAGAACTGGTGCTGACAGTTTAACATATTGATTACTGTGGTCATAGTAATGTTAACACTCGTAACATCTTCTGGTTATCTGGGACTGAGCTGCAGCCGAGGTTCTCTGACTCCCCTCTCTGCAGACACCCCTCCAGCTCCCCTGGGGGAAGCCTAATGTGTTCCAGGGACAGCCGAGAGACATATTCAGCTCAGCATGTCCTTGGTTGTCATCTCGGCCTCTACCTGGTGAAACTTGCCAGGAACACCTCCCGAGGGGGGTGTCGAGGGGGCATCCTCAGCTGACTCCTCTCCTCTCTATGCTGAGCCTCTCATAGATGACTGAGCACCTCGCCCTATCTTTAAGGGAATGCCCATCTACCCTGTGAAGAAAGCTCCTTTTTTGCTGCATGTATTCAGGATCTATAGTTCTTTTGGTCATAATCCAGAATTCATGTCCATAGGTGAGGAATGAATTTAGACCAACCGGTAAATTGAGAACTTTGCCGTCTGGCTCAACTCTCTCTTCACAGCACCAGACTAGTGTAGCATGTATTACAGTGGCAGCCCCACCGGTCAGTGTGTTGCTCTGCTGCTCCATTATCCCCTCACTTGTGAAAAGGACCACAAGATACTCGAGCTCGTCTCCTTACAGCAGGTACTCTTCTGCCTGCTGAAGGGGACTAGTCATTTCTTTCATGTCAAGAACCACGTCCTGAGATTTAAAAGAGGTTATTTTCATTCTGGCCACTTTGCACCTGGCTGGGACCCACCCTAGCACATGTTGTAGGTCCAGATAGACCCAGCAGAACATCATCCCCTAAAAGCAGGAGTGAACTCTGATAGCCCACAACCAGAGCCACTCTGGCCCTTGGCTGAACTTCTGTCCATACAGGTTGTGACCAGTTCTGGTGACAGAGGGCAGCCCTGTTTTACTCCATCATGTATTGAGAAAAGGCCAGAAATAATGCAGGCAATACAGACCAAACTCCTGCTCTGCTTGTGCAGTGACCACATGGTTCTCCCGGAGAACCATACCTGGATACCCAAAACACATGTGGACCAGTTTGGCAAACTGTCATGTCCCTTCGAGCATCCTGCAGAAGGTGCACAGCCGCTCTAGTATTCCACAACCAAAACAAAAAGCACTGCTCCTCACGAAGCTGAGTGTTCAGCCAGAGTCTCTTCTCCAACACTCTGGCATCCGCCTTCCTGGGGACACTGAGATCAACATTAAGACAATGACATTCATTTTTGTAATGGTATTAAAAACATTGTACATTAATCAAGCCAGTGAGAACATTCAGTCCAGACCCCAGCTGGAAATCTTACATTTGAGTAATATCTCAACAACTACTGATCACAGACTTTGTCAATCTTTGTGGCGCCTAAGCTTTTTCATGATGGGAAATTTTCATAATGTAGTTTCCAAAAGCTACATGTGTAATTTTTAGTGTTAGTGGAAGTACACCAGTAACCGGAACTGCTTGCTTTGGCAATTATGTTTTATTTTTAAATGAGGACATGTTGCCACATTTATGTGTCAGGTGAACAAAGACATTGAGGAAACTTTTATAACCCAATTAGAGCTTTTGTTTCTTTTTAGACTGCTGTAAACTCTGGGCCCTTTAGAATATGCTGGGAATGTAATCTATTAATAACTTGTGGAAAATCTGCAAGGCCACGTGGCCTTAAGCTTTACTGGGGAAATGCATATGAAGAGTCAAAAAGGCATACACAGGATAGGGGTGTAGTTTCAGCATGATAATGATGGTTGTCTAACTCTTACAACATTGTAGTTTCTGTTTGCAGTTGAAAAGAGATATCTGAAGACACCAGGGGACACAAGTATGCATTTCTCTCACTGTCTGACAGCAAATCAAACTAAACATTTTCTGTCTCAGGTCAGTAATGATAATCAAAACTTTTGTGCAAAATATCTGAATCATTGACATTAAATAAATGCATATAATTATTTCTATCATTTTAGCAGGTTGGATTGAGATTATCGCACCCTCAAACAATTAAAGGTGTAATTCAAATTTCCCATAATTGTCTAAAAATCTTTTATAGTATCATTACCATCATCATTTTTAAAGTCGCATTCAAATAACTGCTTGGGTTCATGGATCAGTAAGAATGAAAAACCTCCCATCATGAGGTAGTTGACCCAGCTGGCTTTGGCCCAGAAATGTTTCGCCCGTGGAAATAAACGTTGTGCTGTCACAAGGGATGTTTTAGATGTTTTTTGTTAGTTTTGCTGAAAAAAATGTGCCTGATTGAAAAATCAAAGCTAAAAGTGGATCCTCTGTTCTCTCCCATCATCCTCACAACAAACTGTACTGTACAACTTTCTTCTGTTGACGTATTCTTAAGCCGTCCTCTGCTTTCTAATTTCCTGTGGTTAAACTCAAACACTTAAATATAGGCCCTAGCTAAATACCTTGAATTATAGCTCCTACCTCCCATTCTTTCACCTTTCGTGGCGTCAACCGTAAGAACACTATCCAGGGTGGGAAAGGATCTCCAAACTGTAGTCCTGAATCCAGACAGCCTTGGAGACGACGGAACTACATGTAATCGTGGCAAAGTGCACTACAGAGGGCCCAGGCAGGGTTTGATCCCCAGACCCCAGAGTGAAAGTCATGCACACCAACCAGTCAGCCAAAGGGTAGGCACAAAGGCACATGACCAGTGAGAGGCATAGTGACAGGACCCCACACTGTCACATAATGAACAGGTGAAGCTCTTTGTTATAAAACCGAAAACATGAAGGTGAAAACCTCTGCATGTATAAACTCCATAAAGTGGTCCATGCCCATTATGTCCTTTCATGCAAGGGATTGTGGGTAGTAACTGTATAGCCCCTATAAGAGGCCAGGGGCCTCAGGACATCCCTATGCTAACTGCATTAGCTCTAGGAAACATTCGGCTTCCTTGTCCTAGCTCCTTGCTAACTGCCAGCACCATCTGGATAGCATGTATTATGATGGCCTGTAACGTACTTCTGCTGTGGCTTAAGTGTCCTTAGAAGTTTGAGGTATTCAGACAAAGCCATAAATATTTCTTTTTTTACTCAAATGCAGTGGTTTGCTTGGAACCAGCACACATTCACACTGCAGATGAAGGCTGCAACGTGATGTGACACGTCATTAAAGTTTTAATATCTTTCTAGACTACTTAAAGTTGTTACACAGGTATCCTTATTATAGTAAGTGGTTGTGTTATTCCCCACAACTGCAAATCCAAATACATCTAAAATCCGAACTTTGTTAAAAAGTCAAATATTTCTTGACACTCATTTCAGAAAGTGAAACTCATGAATTATATACAATCATTTAACAGCGTGACATGTTTGAAGTCTGTATTTTTTGTCATTTTTAATGATTATGGCTTACAAAGAACAACATTCAGTATTGCATAAAATTACTATAGAATGAAAAGTTAAATGTCAGAAACTCATAATGTCAAGTTATTTAACTCAAAGACCTAAAACGGTTTCCTGAGTCTGTAAATGGCCTCTGTCTGGGTCAGTGGGTAACAAAACCATGGAGAGGACTGCTGACTTGAAAGAGGTCCAGAAGACAGTTATTTTACATAGGAAAGGTAAACCATAAATATCCAATGCTAAGGACACTAGTTGTTCACATTGTGCTGTATTCACACATATTCATGGACAGTTGAGTAAAGAAAAGAAAAAAAGTGTAATAGAAGAGGGTTCATCTGCAACAGGGATAATCACAGCCTTGAAAGGATTTCCAAACAGAATCCATTTCCATTTAATTTCAATGACGGCTTCCTCTGCCTCAGTAAAAATACTTAAGATAAAGATGGACATTGTTTCTCAATGTCCAAAATTATTATCATGGTTTTTGGTACAACACAGACATAGAAAAAGACACAGATATACAAACGTAACTGTTTATAAGCTCCACCGGTGGCCTTCTAGAAGACACAGCCAGGCAGACAAGCCAAGCACATACAGTTATTTATAGGAAGAGAAACAGGACTACAACAAAACACAGGCTGAGCGCCATCATCTATAAACAAATGTGTTTATTTATTTTTTTATTATTATTATTTTTTATTTAGTCACAGTCAAATGGGAACTGACCAGATGCAGCTACATTGATGAGAAAAAGCAGACAGATCAAAATGTTAGAGGATGAACTAACAAATGCTACAGAATGGGAGAATACAGATGGAATTAAGCAGAATGATGAAAAGTGGTCCCTATGCTCTCCAGCAGTCTAAGTCTATAGCAGCATAACTACAGAAATAGCTCAGGACAACCTGACACCATTTAAGAATTTGGAGGAGCTTCGCAAGGAGTGGAGGCTGTAGTCTGGAGATCCAATACATAAACTCTAAGAAATGCTTTTGGTGGATGGTAAATACAAGCCATGAAAATAATTGAATACTTACCTTTACATCTTAACTGGCAAATTAACTACATCATAATGGCTAAATCCTAATGTTCTGTTAATAGTAGCAACAAATATTTTTTAAACAGTACAAAAAGATTTCGGCCATCACATTGTGCCGCATATGCCAGGAAGTAACTAGTCTGCTGAACCATTCAGAACAAGATAACCTTGCAACAAGAAAACAGTGCAGCCAATATTAAAAACTAGTTCATTAAATCTAACTGTACACAAATCAACATAAATATGTTAGCTTTTTTTTTTGTTGGAAAAGGCAAAAGTTTATATTCATACTAATTGTGCAGCCCTGTTGAACAGACACTGTGACAAACTGTTGAAAAGTCCTTAGAGCAACCTGGATGGTGGAGTAGTTTGTAGCACTGCTGCATGAAGATCATAGGCTTTAACCCAGATTTGGGCCTTTCTGTTTATGTAGACTTTATCTAATTTTTCTTGGTGTTTCATAGCGATTAAAATTAGATGAACTTAAAGAATATGCAGTATATTTACTCAACCAAGTTGAGAAGCCAAGTTGTTCTAAGGATTGGGCTACAAGTTCTTGTTAGCTTGATTAAAAACAAGAACTGGACAATTGCACAATGGTTAACAACCAGCAAGTGGGACAGAAAGCCGAGGCAATATAACAGGAAAAGAAACAGATATTTCTCACATGTCTCTACCTATGTGGTTCTTTTAATTCGCTTTTGAAAACAGTTTACGTATTTTCAGCTGTTATATCTTAGTCCTGATTGGGAGACTGGAAAAAGTTTATTTGTCTTACTTACTTGAGTTTTTTTTCTGGCATATTTACAATTTACAGAACATTTACCCAAATGTCTTTTTTTTCCCACCAAGCCTGGGACTCTGGAATGTCTCAGAGTTGAGAGGGATATCCACCAACATCACTTTAAAACCCTAGTAATGTTGGCAGGCAAAAATAACAAGAAATGAAAGCTCCCACCTAAACCAGACAGTTCACACAAACACACTCCCACACAGTACAAAATACATTTATTTGTGAATTTGAACACATGTTTGAGCTTGATTCAATGAAAATAAATCATCCAAATGAAAGATTATTGTTAAGAAAAATCTGATGCTTTATCTTATTGCAGAAGATGAAAGGGACACCCTTTCTGTATGGAGCCTTGAAAGGCCCCAGACCCTCTGGTACACATGTTTCCACAATAATTGGTAAAAAGCACATTCGGGTCCAGTCCCCAGCTACCAGGTTTACTGGAGGAGGAGCAGCAGCGTAGTTTCCCCTATTCTTCTTCCCTGAAACAAGGCTGCTCTGACTCAGCAACTTTGAGAACAGACTCTGAGTTAAGATTATGCAATAAGATAAGCCCGAGCGATGTGTGATTTTCCCATAACCTGCCCCTCGCTAGCGTTACGTTTTGTTTGGACAGTTTCATTTCAGTATTACTGGCTCTGAAACGTTTTTTTTGTGGCGACTGAGCAGCTGCAGTCAAACCACCCAGGAAGTCAAAGCGATGCAGCGCTGACACACTTGACACACAAGCTTCAACTAAACAAAGCCAAACCTAAAAAAGAAAAATGCAGGTGTTTACAGGTTAGAAGTATGTAAAACATATTCTACGCCCGTGTTTTCCTTTTTCTGTCGTGGTTTTGAACATCAACTTAATCCATTTTAATGACAAATTACCCGCTCCAAAGCTTTTAAGCATGATAATCATGGTCATGTATTAGAATGTCCTAGTCAAAGGCTAGATCTCCAATTTAGCCTGAACTGTTTGAAAAAAAAAACGAGAGCCCTCTTCATGTAGCACCTTCAGTCGTCATGTACAATATTTCACCTTTCAGAGGAGCACAAATGAGAAAATGAGGTCATTTTGAAAAGTGCTTCTCATTTGTGCTCCTCTAAAAGGTAGAATATTTTACCTGATGATTGAAGATGATCATTAGAGGGTTCTCATTAAAAAATAATAGTTCAGGTGCAGCCAAACTCAAGATGTTGATTTTGACTAGAACATTCTAACACATAACCCAGCTTCTACCTAAACTATCCCATTGCCACTCTAGCTGTATGTCAGGATCATTATACAGAGAGGCGAACTACTGACTCAGTTTCATGTTTTCCATTATTTCCATATTTCTTCCCATCAGCCTTGATCACCTTCAGTGGCACTGTATTCAAAAAGCAACCAGCAACACATTTCTCTGGTATATGCTCTTAAATTTCATTTTTTTTTTTTGCATAAAGACCATAAAAGTTCAGCTTTTATCTCCGTTAATCGGAGCAATTTGGTCAACTTTAGCTGTTTCCTGTATCATTTGCATATTGCAAATGATACAGGAAACAGCTATATGCTGTTTGCAATATGCAAATGATACTTTTTTCTGACTTCCTTTCACTTTTAAAAGGAAACTTAATCATGTGAAATAAAAGAAGGCACTAAATCAAGCGCAAATGACAACAAAAGCTTTCCGGACAGCTGCATTCAAATTACCATAAGAAACCTCTGACTTATCCACGTAACTTTTTGCAGTGTGACTCCAGGTTTTCTCTTAGTCATCGATTCATACTGTAAACACTCCGCAAATTACCGCACGCGCAACTTGTACTTTCCTTCTCAAACTCCGCCGTGAGGGAATCCCGTCCTCTGATTGGACGAGCTCACTTTTAGTACGTCACAGACCTGCAAGGTTATATTTGCTCAGCGGAGCAACTCGCATAGGAAGTACAGGCGGTAAAAGAGACACCTTCACGGTTTGAAGACAGATCATCATCACAGCATGGTAAGTGGAATAGATAGATAGATAGATAGATAGATAGATAGATAGATAGATAGATAGATAGATAGATAGATAGATAGATAGAT
>JAUZNJ010053654.1:0-29713 GCA_034780135.1 Jordanella pulchra | reverse complement strand
TCAGCAGTAAAATGTTGTTTCACTTGATGAATTTCCTTCAGAAAATATTCCACTATATGTACTTAAACTTCATGGGTACCAATAATGGTGAGCAGGACTGTATATATATAGTTAAAGTTGGCAGCTGAAAATATTTAAAATAGTGAAAGATTTCAAAAGGATTAATAAAATGTCATTAAACATGTCCTCCTTGATTTTAAAAAGGCTGCTGTTTTTTTTCCAACACGTACAGATTTTAATCAATCTTAAGAAATGCATTCTGTTTATATTGTTCTAAAAGATTTAATATTTTGGCTGATCTAATCAAATTTTGATACAATCATTTTTCAGAGTTTTTTTTTTCACCCTCAGAAGACATTACCTTAAGATACTGAGCACTTGGTATTTCAGCACAAACAGAGGTGTAAAGGTAAATATTTCAAAGCCAGCGACTTTTGGTAAAGATTGACAGCTCAGAGGAAATTCACTAGGCAGAAATTTTGCAGCTGAACATTACACACAACCTAAAAAACAGCCTTTCTTCTTTGTAGGCAGTGTCGTGATCTGCCCTCACCAAAATAGCTGGAAGGTATTACTAAAGGCAGAAAGAGTTTGAAGGTTAATAACAAGGTTTTAAAATTAGATGTGAGTGAAACCCACTCCAGAGAAGTAGAATGCTTCTGATGTTTTCTGTGGTTCATGAGTGGCTTTAAACAAGGTATCTGGATGTGTGTGCGTGTGTGTTTGTGGGTGGATGATGCTGAAGCACTGGTCCAACCACGGTTCAAGCCTTTGAATCTCCCCGACACTCTAAGATGTACTTTGCTTCACAGTTTTCTTATGCTGCAGTTATATCCTTGCTGCTTTCATCCATTTTTCTACCACACTTTTTTCCCCATCCATTCAGCTTTCCATTAATATCCTTTGAAATAGTTTTCTGTGAATTTCTAGCTTATTTTGCAATGAACTTGCACAGCTTCCCCTCATCTTGGAGGCTGTCAGTTATAGTTTGGTAGACTTCAGTAAATTCAAAAGTTCTCCCCACCATTGAGCAGACTGTAACATTTCTGCAAAAACAACAAAAAAAAATCCTTCCTAAAACTGAATTTAAGTTTCATCATTAGCTGTAAGCCAGAATCTTCTAAAAGTCATAAACAGTAACACATTTTGTAAGAATTAGGTCACACAGTGGCCCTCCATGTTTTGGCTTCGGCATGAGGTTTTCAAAAAAACATACAGGCTTAAGATATAGCTTACAAAAAATGTTTCTGTAAAAGCACACGCTTAATACTCAGCGTTTTCAAAGGCCATCTCCTTAATGGAGTCGATAAGAAAACAATGACAGCGCATATTCTTCCATAAAATCCTCCATCTCTCTGCAGCCTTTATAATTGAAAGTAATCACCTCCATTTCCATCTCTCTAAATCTTCATCAGCTATAAATCTCTTCAAGGCTACAATTACCATAAACTGTACACATCACTGTAAGCTTTAGTGTCAGTATTATAATAATGCCTGTCAGTCTGAAAAAAAAAAGACAGCAATTCACATTCATTACTGCGCTCTGTGCCACAGGTTGAAGTGCAAGGTAGCTATCCAAGAGGAAAAAAGCCTGCAGTGTCTGCTGAGACAACTTCCTCCCTTTTCTGCAGTGCAGTACAATCTGCCACAAACATCCCCTTGCAAAACTATCTCATTATGGGAATGAAGACAACAAACTAGGAAATTGTCCTTAGTAGGCATTTTCAAGGACACTAATTGATGCATTTAAAGTGCCTGATGTTGTCGTTTCTGTACGTCTCACTCTAAAAAAAAAAAAACCTTTAAAAGAACTGGATTTGTGTAAAATAAGCTGTTTCACTTGAGTGTCCGTATGAAAACATGTGCAAAATGCAATCCTCTATGTTTGTCACCTTACAATTCTTTATATGGATTGAATAGCTCTTTCTTCCTTTCTTCAGATGTGCTGCCGTGCTTATTCTAATAACAAACAGACCATAAAAATGACCCGGACGACTAATAACATGGAGCTATTAAGAGGATCCTGTTGATGAAAATACTCAGGGTTCATCCAGAATGCTTCAAACATTCCAGCTGCATTGCTAATTAAACGTCTTTTCAAAGCCGTTGAATTTGTAGGACACACTACTTCTAATTGTACTGATGCCACAACAGACTTGTGTAAAGCTTTGTGTAAAAGATTTACCGTCCCTTACATCCGCACTGAAGGTCAAAATCAATTGCCATAGTTACCGTGTGAGGACTTGAGAGCTGCGAGCATCTCTGGCCCATCTTTCTGATACGTGTGTAACAGTGCCCTTGGGATGAGGTGTTGACCATTATGACACGGGGAGTGCTGTTCAGACCATAGCAAGAGCACACGCCGGCCATGTTCTCCAAATGCTCATCTCCATCCTGCCAAAAGTACTTGACAGCTAAACCCACGAAGACACCTGCAAAGAGGTTACAAACGTATACTTGCAGAATGTGATTAAGTTCAGTTAAACAAAAAAAAATGCAATAAACAAAGGCGTAGCTTAATGTTTTATTTAAATTTTTCTGTCTTCTGCCTTCTATTTAGAGGGACACTGTTAAAGGAAAACATTTCATCACATTGATGAGCATAGTTATGATTATATGCCTTAGATAACATGAATAAATACTTCATTTTACAGTGTTCATTCTTTTCAGGTTTTGGTTTGTTTCAAAAAGGAGAACCCCAAATAGGGAGTAACTGATGTAGATAATATAAAAAAACAATAAATAAACTTATTAATACACTACACATTCCAAAAGTCTGGTTTTTAGTGGGGCAAAAAATCTACACTTAAACAACTTGTTAATCACAGGGTAAAACAATATCTTCATCTCATTACTTAAAAATCCTAAAGACCCCTTAAAGGTTTGGTTGGCAAAGGAAAAGCGTGATAAAATCGCAATCGCAATATTGCTTAAAAATGAATGGAATGTAGATTTTTGGCAACGTCATTCAGCGCTAACTTACACAACAATATATTTCTTAATTTTGTTTGATATGATATGATTTTGGTAATCATATAAACTAAATAAAGCCTGAGAAAGACCCACAACAAATGACTTTAAAAATGTCTGATTATTATTTTGAGACGTCTATAAATGTCCTCCAATATAACATTTTAATAATATTGGCTTTAAAAAAAACCCCAACATAAAATAATATAAAATCTGGAACATCAGTAAGTGACAGATGCTCTAATCATATATATATCAAAATATATGTGAAAAGTCATATCACAGTCATTGAATACAATTACGTTACCATAAATATATATTGACACTGAGTTATTGTCCACACCTATAAAGAAAAGTGTTATATGGTGGATATATTTTGAAGCCCTGCTGTCAGTCTATTCCTAAAGCATACAGAGGAATTAATAAAACACCGTAGACAGGAAAAGATCCTGTAAATTAATTTGGCAAAAATAAGTTTTTTTAACCTTCTTCTAACCTGGTTTACATAAATTTTTTACAGGGGCTAGATCATCATAAGAGCCAGCTTCTTTAGGAATGACCTTTTGGACCTTTCCCTGACCACACTAAAACACACCTTTGTATAAACCTTTTAAAAATCTTAATTGAAATGTAAATTTTCTAAGAAACTGATTTGTATAAACCTTCCTTACTGTGATCTATAATCGCTTGAAATAAAATGATATAGACCATGACTACTTAAACTAAATCTATGCACCTGTTTACATTTCTTGCATTGTTAATACAATTACTTTCGCATTTATTAAGAAGCATCTGTAACATTCAAACTTTTGTCTGTTAAAACATGGCATATATATAGATTGAACTGCAATTCAAGGAAGTGTTGGCGCAGCAGCTTCCGTGCTGTGGGTTAAATAAAGTAAGAGGTGCTGAGGTAACTTACCGTAAAACATTGCACCCCCAGTTTCATTTATGATTCTGTATTTAAATTGTTTTAACTTCCAAACGCTGAGAATTGTGATTAAGGCAAAACCCACCGCGGTGAGAACAAACAGTGCAGTGCTATCTTGTCGTTCCTTAATAGTTCTGGACATCTTCACGGTTTTAAAGTCAAACTCTTCTCTTTTGAGTTAAGTGAGACTTCGGAGAGAGAAGCCGCTGCAACATCCGCATCTAGTGCTTCTGTGATGCCTTTCAGAAAACTCGAAAATTCTTATTTCCTTTCAAGGTATAACATTAAAACGGCTAAGAGGGGATTGTCCCAAAGTAACCTTGCCTATTTATACTTTTTTAAAGCTACGTGAACGTATCATTTGTATTTTTAACCTATGCAATAATACTGTATAACTTTATATTATGGGATTCATTCATTCATTCACTATCTATGGTTTCCCCCTACATTCTGTAACTTTGATTTGTGGTATTGGTGCTTCCTTATTTCTACCATTTTTTGCAAGTTATATGAATATTTTTTTTGGCCTTGTGATTGGTGTTTGCATTTAAAGCATTTCAAAGCGCTTGTAATCATGAGAAAAGTGTTTTTTTGTTTTTTTGTTTTTTCTCCAGCAGATGGCGAAGTGGACAAGCTAATCTAACTAGAGCCACCAGAGTCCTGAACACTGGTCCTTCACAATAAACGTGTTAAAGGCTTTTGCTGTTTTAGTGCATACAAGTAACATAAGTGCTAAATATTTTAAACATCATGTGAATTTGGGTGTTGCATTTTTCTTATCAAAATCCAATACTATGAATAAAACAATACATACAAATGATGCATAATAAATATTTTTTTAAGATATACATAGATTTTTTTATTTTTATTATTTTAAACATACAGAGAAAATGAAAGCTATTTTAATATCTTTTCATCCGTTTATGCCCTACAAAAAAGGATAATAACATTCATTTTAGTTTGATATTGTATATATAAAGCTGTTGTATCTGTTTATTTTTTCCAGGTCAGAAGGTCATGGTAGAAATCCATGATCAGTTCAATAAGTTATAAAAATGAACTTGTATAGCTTAATATTCCACATACAGGCCCTATTCTATTACTAAATGATGTGTCTGTTTGTGTCAGGTGTAATTTTTCGCCCTTTTATATTCAGAAATACTTCATTAGTTTGTACAGAATTCAACAACATGTCCAACATTTTTTAATATCCCACTCGTTACTCATTAAAAGTTTGCATTATGAATGCAGTCAGTTTATATTTACTTATACTTGTTCTGCAGTTAACAGTGCCTGAGGTGGCACTGAGAAGAAAAACCTGCATTTGATTGTCATATTCTCAATTTCCGGTTTCTTATGAGAACACCAAACATCCATGTATGATTCTCTCAGCCGCAGATGCTGGTGTTTCCTCTTTGCATGTATCCTGATGATGCATGATGAATAGAGCTTTTTGATAGCAAGCTACTTAATTAAATAAAACCCCAAATAAAGGGTCCAATTCATACATTATTTCAGTTTTCAATAACATGCTTCTGAAAAACAGAAAAATAAGTAATTATGCACGGTGGACTCTAGAAAATGCATTAAAACCCCGTCGCTTAGCAACCACTGTCGCAAAGGGACGTCGGACGTCGTAACGCACAAAGACGCTTGTGTTGAAAAGAGTCGGCACAGAACCCATTGTGGTGTGTTGAGGAGGAGTGAGCAGCTGTCTGAGAGAAGGAGAAAAGAAGGGAAATGTGGGACCACAAAGAGGACTATTGATAAACAGTCAGAAATGGGCGTTCATATACGACACGTCCGCCTCCGTCCCCTGTGAAGAGAGACCTTTCCGTCCAGTCGGGGGGGAAAAGCTCCGGAAAATGAAGAGTTAAGAGCCCCCACAAAGCCAAGTGTTTATTTCAGCAGCTAGCAGGTTAGCTCTTCGGCTAGATGTGTGTAACGGAGCTGGAAACTGGACGTCCGTGTGGAATCGTCGAGCTCAAGAGAAGCGGCTTTTCCGTGAAGAGATAAAGATCGGCTGAGCTTTTTTTTTGGTTCAAATTTAAAGCACCGTTCGCTCGACTCGGAAGTAGGCGCAACTTTAAATAAAATGATACCAGCTGAGCTCTGCCCGTTGAACTAACTACTTCTCAACCAGGTGAGTGCACAAGTCAGAAAGGTTTCTTTCATTGTTTCTTTTTCTTTTGCTCATTCAGCTGAATCACACGTGAGTTGGCTTATCCTGAATTTCTGGAGTCTGTCTCTTTGCTCTCAGAGTCCCTTAGTTTCTGAAAGGCACACTCCTTTGTGTTTCTCAGCGGTTCAGTGAGACTTTGAGCGTCAGTACTGGGACTTTAGAGATCATTAACTTCGCAGATAAAACGCTCTACACGGCTTTTTCTTTGCGATACGATCACCCTGTGTCATTTCTTTTAGAACGTGCTATCTTTTGAAATTATTTTTCCTGATTTATATATATTTAAATATAGATTCGCACACGCAAGATAAATCGATTTGTAATGATCAGAAAGTAAAGCACCATCAAAAGAAATGTATAGTGCAGCTTAATGCATCTAATTCTTATCGATGTCGTTGGTATCTGCATTAAAAATGATTTAAAAAGTGGTGAAAAGGAAAGATGTCTGTTCAGTTTTGGACTACTTTAAACGGACTGCCTTAACTTGCTAGAGTTGCCTTTTTTTGCCTTAATACTTTAGTATTATTTTGTTTGCAAAAAAATGTTATGATTAAAACAGAAAATTGCAATTTCAGACCAGCTTTTTATGGCCAGTGTTGCATTTATACAGAAGTACACTCCATCAAATCCTCTCTAAAAATTAAATTTTCCCAATTCTTAAATATAATAATTCTTCTAAAATAGTAAATCATGCAGCTGTGTGGCCAAATAGATCAAAATCTTTGCATTTAATAATGTATTTTGTTTTGTCTTGATCACATAAAGCCATCAGTCGAGAAAAAAAAACTTGATTATAGTGTTTAGTTTTTGGGGCATATCAAATTCATCCCAGCAAAAAATGAAAACGATAAGTACCCAACCTTAACGGGCTATTTTAATGGGCAGTTCTTATATAATAATAACTAATTTTTTATTCAGATATAAGGACCTATAGTACAGCTGCACCAAGCAGGCTGATGCTGATTATGATTTTTCTTTTAAAGCCTGACCTGCAGATTTTCTGCTGCAGGTTCTTTGTTAGGGTTATGAAGCCGAAAGGAAATAAAGGAGCTGCCGCTTCAGTCCCTTTGGGTTTATGCTTAACAGCCAATTTCTCCTTTATTTATCAGATTTTATTATTCAAGCACCTAAGAGCGGCATGCTTTGGGTTTTGAGATGGAAATGGTGCAAAGGATTTGTTTTGACGCATTGAAGGAACAAAATACAAATATTTGACTTGTTGGTGAAGACTAATTCTAATCTCAGTGGCTCTTATTCAGAAATATAAGATTTACACTTAATGTTAAAATAGTTTGATAATGACATTCAATACATAACATGTAGTTGCTTTTGAGGTTTTAACTGTCAAAATATTGAATAAACAAAATCATAAATCTTGGTTTTTGGGCAAAAATCCATTCTGGTGTCTTAAGTTTCTGCTTGTAAGATAATTTTCTTTTTTTTTAGAATAAAAACCAAAGCTTTCATTATTTGTTTTTCTCAAAAATAGTTTAATGGTTTGCTTGAACTTATATCAGAAGTTATATCACTTTATAATGAAAGAAGGAGTTTTAAGTTCAGCGAACCTACGCACATGAATACTAGAGTTGCCAGCCTCATCTAAAAAATAAAGACTCAAGTTGTTTTTTTGTTTTTTGTTTTTTAAAGGTCTTAAGCGGAGGTAAAATTGATTTTTTTTTTTCCTTTTTATTTTTTTCAATGTAAAAAATTTATTGTGATTTACCCTCTTTTGAAAATGATTGTTTGAATCTAAAACCTGCAAAACTAAGTAAACTCCTTTCCATACAAAGTTTCTAAATCTGTGCTCTTGGTTTTTATTTTTTAACAAGAAAATATATGACTGGAGTTGTATAAAAGATTAATTTAAGGCTTTCTGCTGGTGGTTGATTTGAATGTTTCTGATTGCTCATTGGGGGTTCGTTTTGTAAATGTTGTGTTAAAGCTCCTTGGAAAGGAGTGTTTTTGTTTTTTTTTTTTTTTTTTTTCAGGCTAAAGCAACAACTTTAGCAGACGTCTAGAAATGTCAGATAATCAATCAGTTTTTTTTTTTTCCTAAAGATTTTTATTCCTCTTTTAACTTAATTGATGCATCTTTCAACAGCTTGTTTTTAGTCAATACTGTTGCCATACTTGATGCATTTCTCTTGCCTTCTGTATAGATTTAAATCAATGGATGGCTTTTCAAAATCCAGCAGAGGGATGTGGGATGTGAAACATACTGTTAGGCAAATCAAACAAAACAAACATCTGTTTGGGAATCCAAATCTGTCTGTGCCTTTGATTTGCTGTGTCCTTTTGTTCCAAAGCATAAACTATTGATGTTCCCATAAAACCCCTCTGCTCTCTGCTTTGAGGAGGTGATGAATAGACTGATGTTCATTAAAACGATGCCTTTAATTGGTGCAGGTATTCTCGGGTCTTAATTTTTCCATGAAGTACGAGAACTCTGCTTTGGCTTGTCCCTAACTGTCACATATGTTTGCTGTAGCTGAAAACAGTTTTTGTGATCCAACATGATCGACTCGCCCCCATCAATAACCTTGGCTACAGTAGTTTGTTTCCACAGCGAGAGGCGCACCGTGCAACGGAACTGGAGGTGGGGGGGGGGGGGCGAGAGAGGGGGCTCTGTCCCCGAGCTTTGGTTAGAGCTTTGTGATAATACCGGCAGCCTTCCAAGCAGACTTTGATGTGTTTTTGTGTGCATCTTGTCAGAAAGAGGAAAACAGCCTGTATGAAATAAGTCGGAGGAGCAATAACGCAAAAGTCTCTCATTTTGGATTTTAATTAAATTTATATTTTTACTTTAATTCACTGACTCTTTCTAACTATAATATGCACCCTTGCTTTGCATTTAAATTAATCAACCATTTTTCAGTGTAATGATGGATGCCTCAAAAGAAAAACACTCGCCTCCTAACGTCATCTTCTTATAACCCCATTATGTATAACCAGAGCAGGTTTGGGGGGAAAAAATGGAGGAAGATTTTCATGTAAAAACTCCCTCCTTCTTATCAGTTATTCTGTCAGAATGTAAGTTTAATGCAAAATGAAATATTAGACTTTTCTGTCCTCTTCCACTGTGTCAACCTTTGTCATTCTGTTTCAAGCCTCCATGGTGCCCGTTTCTTTATCTTGGGCCTTTTCTGTCCCAGTAATGAGCCATTTTGTGGCTCTTAACATCTGCCAAACTTGGAACGTTCTCTATGCAAGACTCATATCCAATGCATGAGCACCTTTTTTAATTCTCCTCTTTCCTTCCAAAGTCCTCACCGATGTACTTTTTAAGGTAATTAAACATTTTTTAAAATTTCCAAACTTGGTGAATTGTTTTTGATAAGTAAATTGATGTTTGCTCCACACCTTGTCGTCCTCCTGATAGTGTGCCTCCCTCTTTATCTCTGTCACTGTAGGGGAGCGGTAGTGTGGGGTTGACTAATTAGAAACACAAGTTTTCTGTGGGCACAGTCAGGTTTGTCTGAAAAGAAAACAGAGCTTTAACTGTTCTTGCCCCCGTATTCTTGTGTGTAACATCTGTGCTTGAATACAAAGCATCTGGCTTTCCTTTAGGAGCTTAACGTGATTTTATTTTTTACTTCTGGCCAAAACTTGAGTTGGTGACCTTGCCCTTTGAGTGCCTCACAGTATGCCTTTAACTCTGCACATGTGGTCAGATGAGTCTCATCTGTTGGTTTAAGCAGCTCAAAATTTATCGGTATCCCATGTTCTAAAAGCCCTGATATGAGTCTTTTGTTTGTTATACCAAAAGAGTTTAAAGACTGCAGGAAATCACTACTGTGATGAAGAGAGTGGCAAAAACATTTAATGTTCTTTCTTTGTTTCGTCTATCTTCTGACTGCAAATGAAACGCTAAAGATTACTCTCTTCTCCCTGTAATTGCCATCCAAACAAAAGAGGGTCATCAGCAGGAAAAAGATTGGGGTTTTGGGTTCCCTACTTGCTGATCACCAGTCGAGGCTTATAAGTAACTGACTTGATCACTTAGTGAATTTTTAAGGGCATCCCTTCTCTTTTGGGTGCCAATAAATGTTGAGTGGCTGCTTATAGCTGTGGATGGTGAATGAAATTAATTACCACCTTATCCTTTCAATTAACCGACTGATTTAATCTTGATTTAAACTTCAGTGCCCATCTGCTACAGGAAATCTTTTTATTATCTATTAGCTCCTAGGTTGATATACCTTATCTGCCTAATATTGTCACAAATATAAGATCACATGTTTTGCATTAACTGGATGCAGGGGGGGGTAAATTAACCCATCACTAATGATTAGTGGATCTAATCAAGTTTGATGTCTAATCTGCTTTCCATTAACCAGGTAGCAACTATGTGTTTGTCATGTGTGAATTTCCCACACATGGTGCTAGGCTTTTAGCATTTTGTGACAGAAAACGCTGAGTATGTTGATTCAAGGAAGAATCGGCTTTTTATGTGATTCCTTTGTATTATTTTTACTGACTGTAAGTCGAGAAAGAGAAAATTGGTCTCTCCGCTACAGATCTGCGTACGTCTATTAGGTTGCAGCCAATTTGTATTTACATCTCCCGCTATTCATTATCTTAAAAGCGCTTGCTTTTTATTGCTTAAAAACATGTTTTTTTTTTAAATTATTGTGCTGTTTGGATGGGAAAACTGTAACTCCTGAACAACTTTGAGCTTTTGAAGGTGGAGTAGCTTCTCATCTGTGTGCAGACAGCATCTTCAGGTGAAATGACACATTATGCTTTTAGTAAGCTGACAGCATTGTCACAGAAGTGCCATTAAATGCTAAGAGGAATAAATAACAAGTATAAAGGAATTGTCATTTCTTAGATACTAGAAATGCGTAGTGGAACAAATGTCTTGTCTGGATGCTCTCCAAGTAGAGCCCTTGTTAAGATTATTAAAGGATGAAACTATGCAGGGAAAGAGCAGCACCTTTCTTATCCCTTGATGCTCAGGCAATGGAAAGACTTTGCAAAGAAATGTGAGCAAAATCTGTCCCATCTGTCTGGGTTCTGTAAAAGAAGCCGTAAAGCAGCCCAGAACTTCCCACTACCTTGTGTTACCCATGCTGTGGTGTGATTATCTTATATATTACCTTTTAATGGCTGATTTGACTGGACAAACGAGGGTTTTCACAATGACTAAAAATCTAAACTATATATTGATATAGAAAAAAATACCAATCAATACCTTGGGTATTAAAAAAATAATAATAGAAGGCATCAAAATATCTTTACCAACATGGCAAAACTCACCTTTTTCAGTCTCATTTGGAAAATGTTTATTCAGTGGAATCACAGATGCTTGTTATGCTAGTGTGCAAATAAATGTAAACTAGATAACCCAAACAAAACACCTTTTGATAATAATTGTTAAATGTGCAAATAATTTACAAATCTAAAATGAACAATTGCAAAAATATGCAAACATTTGTCGTTGGTATCAACCTTATGAACTATCAGTATTTTTAACAGCTTTTAAAACTTGTAACATTTTTTTTGTTTTTTTTTTGCAAATTATTTTTGTCGACAAATGTTTTTCCCAAAAGCCATTAGGATCACAAGATGTTTTTTTTTTTATCTCTTTGTTTGGGGGGGGGTGGTCTTTAATCTTTGATGGGTCTCTGTGTTCTTTCTGGTTAGTAGCAGTCTTGGAATTTCCCATAAATGTCATTTTTGCTCGTACTTTTTAAGAGTTTGGGAACCAAACCTTGAGGACTAAATGTCTCTTGCTATTGAGCGGGGCAGCAAAGCCTGCAGTGCCTCAGATGCTCAGGGTGCTATTGTGTTTTTCTTAATCAGTCCTCATTGCCCTGTTGGTGTAATGTTTGTGGTTCACTGGAGTGTTAAGAAGCGCAGTACCTACTTTCTAATTCACAGCCAAACTTTATAATCTTGAAATCCTTTGGATCGAGACATGGTTTGTACCATTTCAACATTTTTGTTAGACAGGTTCTGTTTGAAACTATTTATGTGGATTCCACAGGTCAGGGTGTGGCTACTTAAGCTTAACCAAAACATTGATCAATTGTAGGTAATTTGTGATTTTATTGAGAGGAGCAGTGATTTTTCAAAAAAATAGAGGTTTGGTCTTGCCACCTAATGAATAAAGTTACTTGGAAAAATGTTCTTTATGGTTATTTGGGTTATTAGCTTGAGTAAATTGTTTGATCTAAAAATGTTTGCAGGAGATACCGAAAGAAGAGTAAATCTGAAAGGTTACAGAAAAAATAATATGCTGGATATAATACAAGTACTTAAGGGCTGTAATATTTTGCTGCCTCATTCAGTTGTACACTTTGGTGTTGCTCAAATTACATAAAGCCTTTAAGTAATATGCCAAATAACTGCCTGTATCACTTGTCACCTTCCCCACCTCATTAGTCAGTGATGTTCAACTCTTGATTTAGCTTGTCCTGACCGTCTCTCTCTGTTTCAAATGAAGTGGGAGGGCAAAAAACTTCGTGCTTTTTTGTGGGGTGGCATTCAAGCCTTTAGTTCATCCTACTTAAATGTCATATCCGCTCCCAAGATTCTGGAGCTCTATCAGACACTAAATGGCACTTGAATCTGGCTTTAAGAGCAGCAGGATATACAGTTTTCCTCTCAAGCAATCAGCTTCCTCTCTTATCCCTGTTGCAAAAAGCAAGCACATCCTTGTGAATCCTATTGAAGTTTTGTAAAAGTATTTTTAAACCTTTAAACTTTTCTGCACTGTCTCCTTTGAACGCAAGAAAACTCGAATGTATTTAAAAGGAAATGATGCAAAAATTCAAAACTGCGGTTATTGCTAGCATGTATTTTCTATCATGCTACATGTTTTGTGTACTGCCCTAAACTTCTCTATCCTCACATCCTCGGTTTCCAAACAGAGGCGTTGCTGCTGCTTTTGCCCTGGGCTCTGTTTAGATTGTAACTTAAGGAGTTTATCGAGTGTTAATATTTACAAACAGAACCACGTAAAGTACGTTCTGCATCCTTGTCGCCATTAAACACTGTAATTCCAGGCTGGACTCTGGATCTATTCATGTTTCTCCTCTAATAGCCTCCACTCTAGCATTTCTCCTCCTGCAGATATTAATGAAACTCCTCTTAAGTATAATTTGGGACTTTTAGGACCTGTTTTATTGGGCCATTCTGTCAGATCAAGCTGCCATTTTGGTACAGTTTAGTCAAATCTGCCAAAACTGTGCCTAATGCGCATTTTCACCTCATAATAGAGAATCTAATCAAGCGGTTTGGTTTCTATTCTAGTTTTCATAGTTAAATTTAGATATTTACAGATTCAGATATGTTTTTGATAGCAGAGTTCTGTTGGGTTTAATGTCTTTTAAGAGATTTTCATAAACTCCTCTTTACAAGCACGTTTATGTATCTACAACTAGTAGCTACAACTATCGTGTGGATCCTTTTTTTCTTTTATTAGAAAAAGAAGTTCCAGAGGTTTTAAACATATCATAAATGTATTATAGAAATATACAGAATAGATCTTCCCCTATGAATCATTCCTGATGAACCTAATCTATGATTTTTTTTTTTTTTTTTCCAATATCTTGACTAGTACAGATATTAATATTGGATCGATACATCACTAGTATATTTTACTTTGTGTTTAGAGCAGTGTAAAGCTAACTGTGCATAAAACATGGAGGTTATAAAAGTGACTACCTTTGTTGTGGACAGAACTGATGACGGCTGAAAACATCCAAAATAGATGTACAGGTAGCTGTTTGAATAACCTGCAATGAGGGGAGGTGCAAAATCACATCTGTGTCCATGATGTTTCATAGACTCTTAAATTGCATCTTCTTCGTTTGAAGGGCTGCAAGACAAATATATTTGTGAAAGAAAAAACAATACAAGTGACTTTTTGGAGAAGCATTTAAGATTTAGACAAAAGAAAACAATAAATTGAACCAGGTTTGATCTTAAACACCCAGGGCTGTGTGTAAACGTGTAAAAGAAGTTATAAATACATAATCAGTAGGTGCTGCCATACTTATTCTGCTCTGCCTTTTCATCTTTATTCAACAGTCTTTTCATTGAATTTGAGACAGTGGAACATTTCCTCCATTTGGGTCCTGGCTTCTTTTTAAGGGTCCAGAAATCAAACTAGTTAAGAACCACAAATCTTACCTATTCGCTTGCACCTCTGTCAGAAATTGATCTCAATAGAAGGTGAACACCTGGAGCCCAGACAGTTTTTTTTTTTTTTTTTTTTTTTTTTTTTTGCAGCCTCCAATAGGTTGTCCCCATTCCCATTGGCTCCGACCAGCTCAAGAATGGATCTTGCAATGCAGAATGAAATATTTAAAGCTTGGTACATTTTATAAAAACTTACCCTGAAATGTTGATGTTGGACATAGCACAAGTAAGAGTGCTCAGTGAAAGAAACTACTTTTTTCTTAACCTTTTGCATAAAATCCCAATGAAATGTATTAAAGTTGATGGTTTCAAAGTTTTTGAAAGTTTTAAGATGTATGAACACTTCATAATGGGACTGTGCTTACATAAAATCAGATAAAAAGTGCATATTTTCTAAATAGGGCTTTTTTTTGGTTGCTTGCTCTCTTTGTTGGGTCGTTTATCACGCTAGTTCTGTTTTTGTTGATGTAAGCTTAAATCTATACCTCTGGTTTCTGTTTAAGGTAAGGTACTTAATGAAAGTATGCAAGAGCTCTCTTTCTGTTTTTCTTTTACAAAAGTCATGATTAAAACTAAGAAGTTCTTGTAAATTACAATATTCTGCTTCATTAAAAAAAGACCCAAACCTAATTTGTTTTAAGAAATGAGATGCCTCAAATATTTTTCTCAGTTTAAAGGTATACAAGAAGCCATCCTATTTATGGTACAGAGAAGGAAATGCAAACTGCTTAAATCATCCTTAGCCTTTTAAAATAGTGCCGCTCAACTGCCTCTTGCCTCCATATTTTGAATACTTTCTATTTTTACATTATTCATGCTGGCCTGATCTGATCAAGGTGTTTCTCAGGCAGATATGAGACGCAGGAGTAAGCGCTTTTTGCTCTTATCTGACTCTTTGCAGGCGCAAGTCTCTCAGAACTGCTGCTCCATGTATTCAGACTTCATCTTTACAAATCTCAGCTGCTTAGATCTGTGAGGAAAACCCAAGGAGCCCATAGACTTAACCATTAATGGCACTAGTGGGTCTCCTCGTTAGCCATGCCCTCTGAAGTCAGTGGTCCTCATAGAGGTCTCCTAATGAGTTCTAATTGAGAAAAGCTAATTTGCGTGACCTGAGTCATTGTCTTTCTTAAAGCGCCTTATAAGACTCTTTGCTAAAAAGCTGATTGGGGAGTCTAGAACGTCTTCATCGGGGGTATTCCATTAAGAGCTTTCATGCTCCTTCTGTGTTTTCATCTCTGTCGTGCGTTGCTCTTACAGCTTTAGTTCGCTGCTGACATCAGTTTGCTTGGGGGGGGGGGGGGGTATTCACAGCCCTCCCACTATATCACAAACATTATTCCAGAGACACCAGACGGTCTTTTTCTTTTTTTTTGAGGAATCACTTCAAAGTGTGATTAAAAGGAAGTGGGGCAGCTCTGATCAAAGGTTAAATTTTTTTACGCCGTGACTCGCTTCACAATGCAGAGCATGATTCCCCCCCAAGATTCCTTAGCACAGCGTAGCTGTCGAGGCAAGCAGGCTGCGAGTTATTTAGGTGTCCTGAGGAGGACAAGTGACGAGTTTTTGTGAGAGCTCCTGTGAGGAATCCTCCACTGAATTATTGCATTTTTATTTTAATGAGACTTGTAGATTTCCTCCTAATTTGATCTCTGACGCTCTATTTTCTGTTTTCTTTGCTTTTATTTAAAAAGTGGAGATCTCCAACGGCTCAGGCAGGTTTATTGCATTGGCTGTGGGCCAACTCATTTTGTCCCAAAAAGTAATGAAATCTCCTAAATGACCCAAGTGATTCAAATTTGTGAGACAATTTCATTTGCCAAAGAAGCTCTTTTTTTTATTTTATTTTGGAACTGGTTTTCAAATAACCACTTTTCAAACTGTTTTCTCTGTCTAAAATGACAGTTGTGGAAGTACATGATGTTGTTCCCTCTTATTTTACCAAAAGTGACATTCTCTTTTTTTTTTTCTGTTTAATTTCAGAACTGCTGGCTTAAGTAGGCTCTCAAACTCCAGGAAGAGAGAAGATGACTCCCTCGCCGCAGCCAGAGACCGGCAGTGGTCCCCGCCTGCAGCTCTACAAGTTTCCACTTTGCACCATGAAACGTCTTCATTAAGGGTTATTCCCTGACATTTAAGTTGGTACCCTTCCTGTTCCCCATCCCTTAGTACCCCACCTTCCCTTCCCACTCCCAACATGCTGCGGTTTCTGCCTCTCAAACTGGGCCGACTGTACCGCTGTCTGAAGCTGCTGTTAGTGCTGGGCTTGTCTGTGATCTTGCTGATAAACACCCACAACCTGTTTGCCTCTTTCCAGAAGAATGAGCTGACCGACAGACGGTTCATTAACCTCAACAAGTGTCCTGCCTGCTTTGGCACCAGCTGGTGCCGCAAGTTCATGAACGGTCAGGTTTCCTTTGAGACCTGGGGTCGTCTGAGGTTTCTTGATGTTTTCAATGTCAAGAACGTTTACTTTGCGCAGTACGGAGAGCCCAGGGAGGGCACACGCCGCGTGGTGCTGAAGCGGCTGGGTTCTAACCAGGAGCTGGCCGAAATTGACCAGAAAATCTGTAAGAGAGCCACAGGGAGACCGCGCTGTGACCTCATCCAGGCCATGTACAAGACAGAGTTTGCCCGGATCAACGGGGACGTTCGTTTGCTGACTCCAGGCGTGGTGGAGGGCTGGTCGGACCTGGTGCACTGCCCTTCACAGAGATTGCTGGACCGTGTGGTGCGAAGATATGCTGAAACTAAAGACTCAGGCAGCTTCCTTCTGAAAAACTTGAAGGACACTGAAAGAATGCAGCTATTGATGACTTTGGCATTCAACCCAGAACCTCTTGTACTGCAGGTATTGTATTAACTTCCTTTTTAATTTGCTGTATTTACCAATTATGACTCCAGTCTTTAAAACCAAAGCCTTTAAAACAAAGACTTGCGTCTTAACTTATGTCTCCCTCTAATAATACTATTATAGGGGTTTTAAAACTGTAGCTTTATTAAACTTTGGTGCAGCTTTACCTCTTGTGACTCGACCATTCCCTATTTAAACTCAATTCATTTTCAAAAAGACTAAATGCCTTTTATATCAGCTGTCAACATATTGCATTAGGTGTCCTGTTGATTATTTCTAAAACCATGAATAACCTTGAGGAATGCAGGATTGGAGGCAGTTTGTTCTAAATTTGCAGTATCTTTGTAGAGTACACTACTTGGAATTGTTTTCAGAGTGATAATAAATTACATTTACCTAAATAGATGTTTGTTGCCTGAAATGTGGCAGGAGTTTGCTGTTTTCTTTTTTTTTTTTTTTTGGACTGAATAAACCCCAGATCGTGGATTATGTACGGCAGGATCAGAGCGTCTGACCCAGGGTGTTGGCCACAAAAGGCCCCCGGTAAATTACAGGGTGGGGATCATCTTTTCCCTTCCTCTTCAACAAATCTAGTAGGAACAATTACACCCTTTCCTAAACTCTAGACTAGATCACGCCTGCTCGCCTCTATGTGGAGCAGGAGTGTTTCTCTGCTCGGAATAGAGACGAGTAAAGGCTGTGGCCTCGGTTTAAAAAAAGAGGTATTTTAGCTGGCGGCAATACTGCATATTTAACACCAAATGTAGGGCATTCTGAATTATTCAGGAGTGCATTTGTAAACGGTCCAAGTTTTTAATTTTAATATACGTTCATGTCATCTGGATTCCTGTCAGTTCTGGGTGACTGGAGTGAAGGGATCTCCTTAGATTTCTTAAGCAGGATTCAATCCTGTGTTCTTGATCTTTAATCTTCCAGGACTTTTCTTTTTTTATTTTCCAAATATATTTCCCTCTGGGGTTCATTGTTCTATTATGAAAAATGTGGTTTTTATTAGAAATTAGATGAACTAAAAAACATAACTCGCAATAATTGCAATAATCATTTTTATGGAGATTTTATTGAAAAGAAGAAATAATTTTATCACTGTTAATTTGCAGGTTTATGATGAATCCTTGTATTTAAAAAGGATGCTTATTTAATTTGTATTTGAGAGGATGCTGTTTAGTCATCCTACATGTCAAACCCTGTCAGTCCTTACGCCCCATAAACACGCTCCACATCCTTTTCCCTCACTGATTTACGTGGCAGCCAATCAATTTCAATTTCAATCTGGCATTGACCCTGTCTCGTAAGAGGACACAACAACAATGGTCTTGGTCCATGTAGACATTGAATTACGCTTGCTGACCCCTCCCCCCCCCCCTACACATTGGACAACACACCTCCAGGCATTTTGGAGGACAAAAGGAGACCTTCTTTTTTTGTTGTTTGGTCAAATCTATACAATCTGATTAGCCTTGCAGAGTTGCTCGCAGTCTCCCTTCCTTTCTTTCTCCATATTTATTTTTTTCTTTCAGTCCGTGTCCCTGCCAGCCTCTGTTCTACGTGTGTTCCCTCCACAGATAATACCATCAGGGTTTTTTTTTCATGATTTTTTTTAATGCTATTACGCATCAGCTGAGAAGCTCTGTGAATCACCATGTCTTGCAAAGAGCTTCAGACGTCTCACACCAACACATCATTCGCACACAGTGTCCACAGCTCCCTTTTCTCTCTCAATATCTGTAGCCCTTGCATGTTTACAGGGACTCATGAATAGTTTATCTCATGGAAAACTTGTGACCCGTGGGGATAACCCACATACAGGGTCGTGTGTTAGGATGCGATTCAAAGACCCCTCTCAGATATCCTTGGTTCGTCGGTATCACTGAGCTCAAAAGATGAGAAAATGTGCTGAGAGGCTGAGAGACCATATATACAAGGTTAGGCAGCAGTGGACCATAAAGAATTAATGGCGTCTATAGAGATTGAACAGGAGACGTCCTGCACTACAACACCTTGGCCTCTTTTTTTTGTTTTTTTGTTTTTTTTTCCCAGAAGTTAGGCTCCAGTCTGCTGATCGATTTTTAACATCATATTAAAATGTTGATTTGGTTTTACTGTTAATCCCAGTGTTTATCAAAACCTTCCTGTTTACCTGCTAATCCTGGTGCCTTTTCATTATACTGAATGAATGGTATTAGAAATATTCTGCTTTTCATTTTTCTCAGTAGGCTATCCTATACAAAGACACACAAAAACAATCTTCAGTTATTAGTAAATCTTGAAGATATCCTGTGAGAAATATTTCCATATTCTTTGTCCCCTTCTGTCTCATTTGTGTTTCCTAAACTTAATGAACTTGATCATTCTGGACTAAGTCATCTTTTCTGATGTGAGTTTCTGCAGCTGTGGGACTCAGTCTGACTAGCTAGATGTTGTATTAATATATA
Organism: Jordanella pulchra; assembly: GCA_034780135.1. Classification (NCBI taxonomy): domain Eukaryota; kingdom Metazoa; phylum Chordata; class Actinopteri; order Cyprinodontiformes; family Cyprinodontidae; genus Jordanella; species Jordanella pulchra. Next base: position 10,175 of record JAUZNJ010053654.1, on the reverse strand, counting down.
AAATGCTATTTAATAACCGGAATATATTGGCCAACAATAATTGTGTTCCAAACATTCCTTTGAGATAAAAATATGTTGGATATTGATATTCATGACATGTTCTGATGCCCTAAGTTTACAAGTTTACAAATCCAAAAGATTTTTTTTTTTATTATGGGTTGTATTTTGTTTGTTCAAATATCACTATTCTGCAGGCAGCTTAAAAAAACTGTAGACATCAATTGAATCTACCGTACAAAAAAAAAAATTACAATCTCTGCATGGGAAAAATTCAGAAAAATCTCAGTCTACCAATTAATACTCTATACCTTTTTTTCAGTGCTTCAGATTTATTTTTTTAATATTTGGGCAAATGGATCTTTCTAAAAAAGGTTAAATATACCATACTTTGCCATTTGGAGGAAGTTTTTTTTGTATAGACGGTAAACACAAACACTGACTTCAGTGGCTTATATCATTAATTAAAATACGTACCTTGGAGTCACTTAAAAAAGGTGATTAGAAAACAATTTGTAAAACATTTTAAACAATAATCAGGTCAATTCAAATGTATTCAGTAACTCTTTTGCAGTTTCATTTTACTGCAAATTTTGCGTCATTTTTCTTTATGCAACTCAGATCACCAGGCTTAGCTCCTGGTTTTATCTAGTTCTCGGTTGACATAGAAAAATGTGTTTAAAAGAAAATATTAATGCTTAGATCAGTAGGTTTATTAACTCTAGAATGTGTAGCACAAACATTTTTACATGACTTATTTTACTATTGCTCATTCCAATTCCTTTACTGCTCCCGAATAGCTGAGTTATGTGTTCATTTAATACTTAGGTGTTTATGGTTTTCAGGAGCTTTAATTACCTTTTTAATTTCCTTTAACATCACAACCATCCGTCTTTTAGATGCTTCAACAAGTTGTAGTACAACTCCGATTTCTGTTTGTAGCTCAGCATTAGGTTTATTACAACCATTGGCTCATCTTGTTTTACGTCATTGACTAAATGCCTCTAAGCAATGCTTTCTGACCAAAGATAACAGACTGTCTGCTCTAACCTTGGAAGGGATTTTTAATCCCTCTTACCACTAAAGGCGTTTTTATACTCTGTTGTGTTGTTTAATGCCTTTCTTAATGCAAGCATCACTCTGAAGTACTGTGTGTCTGCTTGGAAAGATGGGAAGGCATCATTTAATATCGGTGGAAATATCAACTATCTTCATGAACTTTGAATTGTAACTAAACTCGATGTGAAGAGTAAAATAAACTGACAACCACTTGGGCAGAGCCAAGAGAAACCGCAAGGTGAGGAAATGATTAAAGGGGCTTTAGGAGGGGTGGGATCTCAACAAGGGAAACCAGCAGTAAATTTGATGGGAATGAATAGTCTTGGTTCCTAAGATAAAGGTCTATGCTGACTAAATGGTTGAGAAAGACCAGTAAATTGGCTGGGCAATATTTTTGGCTGATATTATCATTTTTTATTTTCTACTTGAATTCATATCTACCAATAAGTTCATCGTATCATTAGTGCATTCAGCAGCCAAGTCATGAGACCATCTGAAGAGCATGATTTGCCGCTTCCTTCATTTGCTATCCATTCTTAATGTTTTATTTGATTTCTAAATACTTGACTCATTTATTTTGTGTTTTGAAATTTGCTGCACATATCGGCACATATTAGTGCGACTGATTTCAAAGTAATCGGATCGACATTAAAACAAAACCGCTCATGATCAAAGCCTGCCATTCACACTTTCTGATTGGCCACAGCGTGTTTAGGAACAAGTTTGTTTTTTACTGCGTTCCATCAATAGAACAGCGTTCTTTGATTACTGTTTTGGCTGTAGCAGTGGTAGCGGCTTTATACAAAAGATGGGAGATTTAAAGCATCCCTAAGCAGAAAACTGGGTCGTCATCACCCGAGAGACTGCAGAACTTTGAGCTCACAGTTCCGAGGTACATCAAATGCACCTTTATAAACAAACGCAGAGCTCGGGTAGTAATTGTGTTTTTACCGATAGAGGCTAACACTAAGATGGTTTGAGGCCAAATGTTGCAGAAATTACAAGAATTACAAGATTTGCTCTGTAACATAAAGATGAAACCCTTAAGGTCCAACTTATAGAGTTTATCTGCAATTAAGGTTGATTTGGGATTAATTACTCTTTAACACTTAACAAGTTAAAACCTACATTAGTGTAATATTTTACAGGATTGCCCTCCCCTGGCCAAAAATGTTTGTTTTTTTTTGTATAATTTTTTGTTGAAACTACTGCTAGTAGGGTAAATGTCAGTTCGTTACAGTTTTTTCTGTGATTTCTGTTGCTGTTTCTAAGTTGATCATTTTTGTTTCGCTAACTTTAACTTTCCTGTTTTCTAACTGTTAAATAATGTGAAAAACATTTTTTGCTGCCTGCCCAGTGAGCTGCGCTCGCTCTTAGAGGGGGCTTCTGTTTCCACTCTTATGAAGCCACAGGCAGTAAATCGGCTGCGAATCACTGAGACACCAGACCCCTTTTTTTTTTTTTTTGTCTGTGGAAAAACAATCTGCTGTGTTGTTTTCGGGTTTCGGCCAACAATGGGGTTTCTGTGTGCTCTCTGCCCTCCTCCCCCCATTTTCTGTCACGTGGAAGACATGTTGGCTATGGTGAATAAATATTTCAGAAAAACATTTATAATACAGTGGCAAGGGAACAAGAAAATCATTGTACAATGAGAAATTTCTTATCTAATACTTTTTTTGTTTTGTTTTCTTCCACCAGTTCTTTTAAACTACTTATGCAATCTCTCTATGATTAAACCAACGTTTGTCAAGTTCGTGTCTCTTTGCATAGAACAGAAATGTCTTGATCCTGTTTAATTTTGCTCCTTATTCAAGAATAAGTTGGCTTGCATGAAAAGTGATTAATGTATTCTCCTCATTTCCATGGCTCAAGTCTTATTTGCCATCCTTGGATTCTCTCCTCCAAGCAAGATGACTCACTGATTCATCAGGTGATGGTTGTGTTTGATGAAGTGCATCTGGCCCTACCTTAAATTAGTTGGATTTAGCCCAGCCCGGCCTTCCGAATCATTAAGCTCGGCGAGTTTGCCAGAAGCATGTGACTGCACTTGCACCCTTTTTCGGTCCTCAGCCGTGTCGTGCTCAGCGAAGCCGAGAATAGGATGTGACAGGCCTGTGGGGTTAACTCAGTCAGTGGTACGCTCATCTCCTCTAAAACTCAAATCTGTGCAGTCCAGCCTGCCCTCTCCATATTTTTATTACCATCCTTCGTCTACTTCTTCCTCTCCTTCTGTGCAGCTCACTTAGAAACAGGAGTAGGGATTGGATCGATTACCTTACCTACTCTTCCCTGTCCGTACTGTTCAAAATATAATACATCCTCAGCTCACCAAATAACTGGAAGATGCAAAAAAAATAGCTTTAAAAAAATAGACTGAAGGTTTTTTTTTCTGTTTCAAACTGTGGCAAGGTAACTAAACAGGAGATTCAATCCAGTGGTTGGTATAAAAACATGATGCAAGAGCTCAGGCCACAACAAATAGATTTTAGGAGTTTTTTTTTTTTTTTTTTTTTGTTTTTTTTTCTTGCTTCTGCTTCAGACCAGTGGTGTTTTGTTTTTTTTTGTTTTTTTTTGATGTGTAAAAAAAAAAAATAAATTAATAAAAAAAATAAAAAAAAAAAAACCAAAAAAGAATGGCAGTCAAAAAGTCGATTGGAGGCTTAACGTACAAGTTGCAATCTGCTCCTGTGGAGTACTTGAAATCAGCCTCCTTATCTAACACTTGGTAAGATGCGGTGCCTTGCATTAGTGTTAACACCTTATTTCTTTCATTGTTTTCATGTAATGTATTTTATTGGTATGTAATTGAAACAGACTAACTCAAACTTGTGCATAATTGTAAAATTGAATATAAATTATTTATGCTTTTACTTGATACAGTCCACAGAAGTGTGGAGTACCGTCTGTAGAAAGCAGAAGAATCGTGAAGCTTGGATAACACAGCTGATCATTTAGAAAGGAAGTTGCAGAGATGTTTCAAGTAGAGTGAAGTAATAATAGAAAATATGTCAAGCTCTCATTTTATTGCACAGCTCAGCGGATGTTGCTGTTGAGACCCGAGCTCATTATGCTTGACACATTGTGAGCGTTGAGATGAGCGAGAAATTAGCCGGCCATTCCGATGTCTGTCAACGAAACAAACAAAACCCAAGCTGATAACACCACACTAAACAAGGAAGTAGAAAACCCAGGGGTTTACTGCTTTGGATCTGTCCACGTAGTTACAGATTTTCAAAGGTGCAGAAATTCTGTCCACAGAGGTCTCTGCGTAGGGGCATGGAAGCCGAAAATGACATAATTTGGCTCCGCTGACCTCGCCCACGCATCAAGCATAAACCAAGCTTAAACCTTCAGAAGGTGAAAGAAGAGCATTAATAACCGAAGCAGCTAAGAGGCACACTTTAACTTTAGAGGAGCTTTAGAGACCCACAGCTCGGGTATAAATACCAGCTGTACATTTTACAAATGTATGTGCAAATCATATGCAATAGGAAGAAGTGTAAAGTGATTGGTTTGATGTATTCAGTTCGCTTTCAAATGCACTTCTCTGGTGTGGTTGGACAGGGTAAAGTGGAATCATTTAATTTGAAGGACACTTGGTTATTTGTTTTTTCTGTGATGTTATGTTTGATCCTTCCTTGGAAATTAAAAGCTGTTTTTTATGTTGTGTTTTTTTCTTGGTTGCTTGTTTTATTCATGGCCATTAGTTTAATCAAACACAGCCTGATGTAGTAGGGGGTGTAATGCCACTGATGCTGGCTCAGTGGCTGAGGTCCACCACTAAACAGTCTTTAGGTTTGCTAGTCTGTGATTAGTACCTTTTGTTTTTAGGTCTGAGGATTATAGCACTCTTGACACATAAAAGAGGAGGTTGTGCATGCTGCTTAACCCTGCTTCAAGTGCTCCCAAACCCCCTTTCATTATTCTTGGAGCCCTTTGTGTACAGACTGAATCCTGTTAGGATAAGACGCAGAGTTATCTGGGCTCGACTCCCTTTCTGTTTTGGCTGGTCCTCACTGGATGTGGGCCCTGGTGGAGAGGAGATGAACGGAGCATTTCTGTAACTGTGTTTTGTTCTAGCCACAGTTTTGTGGCGTTTTTTTCCCATTCGCATATAAGCCAGACTGCTTGTGTTACTGTAATCCCTTCTCTCTCTCCTGCAATATCGAAACGCACACATTCACACACGCCTGACAGCTGTGTTTGGTTAGGTAAATGCCTGTGGCGAGCCCCCCCTCAAGCAAAAGATGAAATCCCACCCTTCAGCTCCTTTTTTAGGCTCCAGCCCCCCCCCCCCGCCTGGGCTTCCTACTGTTACAGAGTGCACCGCAAACCCACCAGCTGCCCAGCTTGAGGAGGCACAGTTCTGCAGTGAAAGACATGCACAGCTCTCCCAGGGCCCCTTAAGATGGCCAATATGGATCAGTAACGAGCAGCTTTTTACTTCACTTTGTCCTCTGGGGAGATTAGACTCTAATGTTGGAGCTAGAATATGCTTCTTAGCACATCAGCTTTCCTGCAGTAATAAAACTGCCCACTGCATTAAAGCATGAAGCACCTGGTTACCGTGAAGAAATTATGAGAGGTCAGCAGTATACCGCAGCGCCTCCATGTTTTATCATTTGCACCCCTTACTAGTGCAAAAACGACTTCCTTTAATCAAATCTCTCTCACTGGATGTTAAGGGAAGCGGTCAAACCCTGGCACCTCTTATTAGGTCCAAGGTCTCCGCTGACATTTGAGAGATTTAATTGGGTTTGTATGGGAGGGAAATTCTGTCCATGCTCTGCTTAGCAGACAGGTTGAAGTGTGAGGTCAGTGACAGCACTCTCCCCGCTCTCCGCGCCACCCCAGCTGCCCCCGAGATAATTACCATTGCTCTGAAATGTGCAGCCCTTCATGTCTGCCTCAAACCCGCAGTCGTCAGGTCCGGGGCCAAGTTTTACTCCAGTTTCTTTACTGTCGTGTGGGCAGTGATGCCACCTAGACGGAGTCAACACCGCTGCCTGTGACTTGATACATTCCTCATCTTCCAGCAGGGTTGGATTTATGAGGTGCCTCTATGTTCAGTGGTTCAGCTCTGGGTCAGCAAAAGGTTTCGTCTGTTGACTAGCAACGCAATGTGCGCTCGCAACCTCAAGCTGCTCGTCCCCTCGCATTCATTCCTCATCCTTTCCTCACAAGAGTGTAAATTCCCGGCACGATCCCAGCACTTCTAGGCAAGTTCTTGCCCACATCAATTATGCCACAAAAAAAATCTAAGTTCAGTTTACATGAAGATATAAACAGTTTTTAAAATTTAATGTTTCATGTTAATCTAGATTAAAGGAGCGCCATCAATCAGTCTTATCTAGTTAACACTGTTTCAGAAGCTATGGCCTGCATGTCTGTAAAGCAGCAGAGTTCAGGCTGACGGTATGATTAGAGAGCAGGACTAATTAAGGGATTGACTGATTAGGATTTTGAGATAGTTACTGATAAGAAGTTTTTTTCATTTTCTCATTAAGAACTATAAGATGTAAGAACATGATTGAATCCTTTTTATTTCTAATCTTCCTGCAGTGATAAGGCATTAACTTCTATAAGAAGCTGAGGCATGTTACCTCACTGTGCGACAGAGACGCACAGACGTTTACTAATGTTTTTCAACCAAAACTACTAAGTCTTGACTTTTTAAGCTTTCCGTCTTTGCGCTAGTATACCTCCACTCCAGCTTCCCGTTTTCTTTTTAAGGTCTCCCTTAGTGGCAGCCTAAAGGGACCCCTGACATGCTGCAGAAAATGGTTTCCTTCTGATATTCTTCTTACACCTCTGAGTTTTCTGCTACTTAATTTACCACCTCACTGATAGCAAAACTGTCTAACTTTTCATTTTTGTTCCCTCAGTCCTGGTCAGCGTGACCAGGTTGTTCATGGTATGTATGGTGTGTTCGCCGCTCGGCAAGAATTTCTCACCAATCAAGATGAAAGTCAACCACTACTGGGGAATTTCTCAATACTTTTAACTCAGACAAGCAATGCAAAAAAAAAAAAAAAAAAAATCAGTAATTTGCTTAAATATGTGAATCAACTTCTAAAAATGATTAAATGCATTTTTTTTAAATTCTACACATCTATAACCTACTTTCAAGAACAAAAAAAGACAACCTTTGTTTGAAACGACCACAGTGACTCTACAGGATCTGTACTGATTAGAGAGCTTCCTGCTTCATAGTTATAGTTGAATCATTGCTGGATTTGTGGATAGAACAAAGAGTGAAGGGGAAAAGGTTAGCAGGAAAGGCGGCAGCAGCAGCATAAAAAGAGCCACACTGTGGGGGGAGAAAAGCAGTAGTGACCATGTGTGCCTTGGCTGAGGAGTTAACGCTGGCTCCCCTGTGGGGCCTGAGTGCTCGCCTTGGACTAACAGACTGTATTTTAAACTTAAATGGCCAGCAAAATGCCAGACAGGGCTCACCACACTTCCTTCCAGACACACAAGGTCAACAGAAGAGCTACACAGAAAAAAAGCAATATGTTTTTAAGTCCAGCTTGGCAGCCTCGTCCTGCCAGCCTTACAGAGCAGATGTGACTACTTCTTTAGCACTAAGCCCCGTGATAAACAGACAAAAGACATATTCGTCTGGCGATATCAGGTTTAGCAGGCTTTGTTTTACTTAATGCTGCTGTCCGCTACACTTCCTTGCAATACATTTTGATCCCTGGACTTCAAATAAGACTTGTCCCTGCTTGCTGTTTCTACTGAAGCAATAGGGTTTAGGAAGGAAAATGTTAAGAATTTACACCACACCCCGCTCAGGGTTTTATTAGGCTGCTCACAAGTAACACTTTGGGGTAAACTGCTAATTTCCTTTTTTTGGTGAAAGTAGTTGAAGATGCAGAGGCGATGCTTCGGGTTCCTCATAAATATTTCATTAATAAAACACTGTTCTGTGTTCACCATATTTATGTGTATGTGTTTGATGGGCCAGTGTTCTTTGCAAGGCAGCCAAGGCAATAATCTTGGGAGCCACTCATGTTTACTCGGCCCCTGAATAGAGGTTGTTATCAGCCCCGGTCACGTTGCATGTTCTCATTCACATTCGCTCAGATACACTTGCGTATAGGCGTGCTCTCACATGCACACCAAAAGAAAAAAAAAACGACAACAAGGAGCCTTTTTTCGAACCCTCCTGCACACATACACACAGGCTTTTCCCTGAGTGGTCCTGGAGAAGGGCACGCCTTTGTCAGCAGATGTCAGGGCGCAGGTGTGTGTTTCTGCGCCTCTCGCTTCACTCGTTTCATCCTCTTCTCCAGAGGCGGCCCATTTGTCTGTGGCCCTGTTTCATTTCATTCCCGCCTTCCTGCCCCCCCCCTAGGAGAGGACGCTAGTGTGCCTACGGTGTTACAGGAGATGGGAGTCAAAAATCAACCAATACATTTGATGCTGCTGCCATGCACCAGCTGAACCCTTAGAAAAAAAGTAGATTAAAAGAGCCTTTGGTTTATATGTTGCTCTTAAGCCATCTTTAACAACAAGATTACATGCTGGTGTGGCTTGCTTCTAGTTTTTTGATGCACTAATCAGATATTTTTTTGGGGTGGAGAGTTTCTGAAAAACAGATTTTTGTAAAACTATCATCAGTTGGCTATATTAGCACCAGAGCTGATGTTACACTGTGACTGAGAGAAGGCAGTAGGCAATGGACAGCCCTGCAGTAAACAGGTTTTCGGATATTTGTAAGCAAAGACTAAATGAAGAGAGTAACATTTTTTTTAAAGATGTATTTATAACCTTACTTATGGTGGTGCTTCCATAGTTGTTGGACTTTATGCAGATGGAAAGCCCAAGCCTTTTTTCCCCCACATACACTAAGATCTCTTAACTTAACTTTAAGATTTCCGACATATTCCAATACTTTAAGGCTTAAGAGGATTTAATGCATAAAATTTAACCTTGCCTATCAATCCAAGTATGGCTTTAAGTTGGTGGACTTTGTGAGTTGATGTTTATAAGAGTGATTTGAGTAGTTTTTAGAATTTAGAAAAGGACCTCATATGTTTACTATTTGCCATGTTTCTGAACAGATAGAACTGAATTAATCAAAGGAATCTCATAGAGCATCTTCCCTGTAACCTATTCATGTCCCTCTTCATCACGCTTGCCTCACACTGCTGTGGCAGGCTGCCTACATGAAAATTATCACAAGGTTTGTGCCTCCGTCTGCATTCTAAAGCGCTCACTTGTACTGGAAACTGTAAGCTTTGAGCCGCCTTCCCTTTAGTAACTACATCCAGACCAGGCCTTTTCACCGTCGTTACTCAATTCTGCTCGTCATTTACAGAGCAGAAATTAAGGATACGATTTTTAGCTTCTCAGCCCTCGATCACAGATTAGGGCTGGTAAAGTCTAAAAACAGCAGACTTTGGTTAAGAGACATTTTTTTCTCTAAATCTCTGGTTATTTGATAATAAATAAATAAATGGCTTCTTATAGGACATTGCTCATTGGTTGGTTTTATGAGAGTTCCTTAACAGTTATAATTTATAAAGGGTCTCTGGACCCAAAATAAAGAACAGTATTAATATACGATGTTCTGGTTATAGTATGTTGTTGAATTGTTTCTAAGATTTTGCACATTTCCTACAACCATCTGGGATGATAAAACGCTTAACTGCTAAAGATTAAACTTCGAAGCAATGGGTTAAAATGCTTGGTAGTCTTTGAAAGTTTAGATGAGTATAAACGTATACCGCACAATTGTTAACAAAAGTATTCTCTTAATTTGAATTTTTATATATTTTGATTTTTTTTTTTTTTTTCAGTTTAATATTCAGCACTTGGTGCGTATTGATGCTTTGTGTCTGTTAGCTGCTCTCAAAAGCTCTTTTGTTACTACAACTAGGTGGGTTAGAGTAGCTAAATTAGTCATGTGACGCAAAGAGCCACTTCATGATGGTTTGAGCTCCAACGCGGCAGCTAACGGCGCTAAAAGTTGTTGTTTTCAATCAAAGCAATTATGACACTTATCTGATGAGACATGTTTTTGGTTCTCTGATGTATTTAACCCTTTAAGGACTACCATTATAAAGGTCCGAATGAGCATCTTTTTACATTTTTGGATGCTGCAGAGTCAT
>JAUZNJ010053633.1:0-29714 GCA_034780135.1 Jordanella pulchra | reverse complement strand
AATACAGCAATGGCACACATAACTGAGACTGCGCCTTTTTGTACGGTGAGCCTTATGGTCGTGAAAATACGGTAGATACAATGATTCAATGCATGGAAGTCGACGTCTGATCAGCAGGTAGAAGCTCAGCTGATGGCGTTACTGACCTGCCCGGCAGCGTCTGGAAGGCAGATCAGCAACCTGGTACCAGCGATCTTCCTGGAAGTCATAACACTCCACGCTGCGGATGGCTTTAGGAGCCTGACCCCCCACCACAATCATCACCTGTAGAGAACCAAGACTCAGCTCTACAGAAGTCGTGTGGAAAATGAACATGATCAGTGTTGCCCTGCGGCCTGGTTCTGCACCTTGGGGATGCTGACAGGGGTCCGCGGTCGTGTTCGGTCCGTCTTGATGAGGTGCCGCTGGTCGGCTGGCAGCAGGTGATACTTCATCGCTTCGATGAGAAAGTCTTTGCAGGTGTTGTTGTTCTTTATTAAGGCTTCTTCCTCAACGATCTGGAAACCAGGAGCAGATTCCAGGGAAAACGTCACCTTTAGGTGATAAACCAAGCAAAGATGGAGGATAAGGACGAGCCTAGCTCACCTTGACGAGGTAATCCCTGGACAGCAGTGGGAGCCTGACATGCTCCATCAGTTTGGGCATGTACTCCAGACGAGTTGGTTTATCGTATTTGATCCAAGATATCATCGCCTCAAACACCTGGGGAGAGAGGATGAACGGAGACTTTAAAATGCAGCAGTTAGCTTCTCCGTCCCTCACTTTGCTGCAACAATGCAGGCGTGGTTTCTGCACAGAACACTTCACTCAAAGGATGTGATTAACGACCGCTGCAGGCAGAGATCAACATGATAAAGGAGCTGAATATTTGCTTCAGACTGCAGTCCCTCACTAATCTACAGTTTAAACACATTTACATGAAACGTCACCTGGCTGAACGTTTCCAACCAACAGAAGTAGCGTCCTGCTGAGAAGCCTGTCTGGATCACTTCCTTTCCTCCAAACCTCTGATTACTTTGCATCCAAACTGAACTAAACTAGAATGCATGACAAACAGAACATTTTCCTGCTTTTTTATCCAAATGGTCATGAAAAAGAAAAAAAAGTCAACGGAAGAAACTAGTAAAAGATGACATCACATCAAAGCACTAGACTGTAGGTTTATATTGAATTGTCGAATTTAAATCTAACCTTTAAGGGATTAAAAAAAAACAAGTTTAACAATAGGTACAAGATCATCAGGAGAAACCGACCAATGAGCATCCAGGGCAAAATCTCAGAGTGAAAGACAGAATTTATTTCAGCATTTTAGATTTTCTGAACTGGAAACAACCCTTTGTCTTTTAGGAAATGTTTCTGCTGCATTGATAGCAGTGTCAAGTATTGTTATTATCATCCACACCTTGAGTCAGAAGGACTGAAACCATTGAGTAATAAAACTGTTGCTGCGAACCTTTTCCTCAGTGGAGACTGTGAGTCGGTCACTGGAGATCAGGCTGGACACTTGCTGCAGAGACAGAGCCAGGAACTCCTCACCCTGCACCACCTCAGAGAAATGCTGCTCTGAGACGCATTAAAAAGACCAGGTTACAGGAAACAGACTCTTTCAGCCAATAAGCTAAGACATGCAGGGTTATTATACACACTTCACAACATGGAAACAAGCTGATGGATCATTCATATCACCACCTGTGTTGTAATTCAGGAATAGCATGAGCTTTACCAGCGTAAGCGTGGGCCTGGCTGAGAAGCTGCGTGCAGGTGTGTAGGTCAGCGAAGGCTCTGATGCCCAGACAGTTGGTTGGATGAAGTTGTGACTGCAGGAACTCGCAGCAAACCTGACGAACGTCCATCAGCTGCAGGAGGCTGGCAGCTGGCAGGAGAACCTGGGGATAAGGCAGAAGCTACAGACAGCAGCATCCAGGCTCCATATCATCTTAAAAACTGGTCCCAGGATTATAGAAAATAGCTTTAATAGTCGTCTGCAGAAGCATGTTTCTGCCAAGCGTCATCAGCCTCTCATGTAATGTTATTTTGTTGAATATAACCAAACTACTAACATGTGAACCTTCAACCAGAGACAAGCTTCCAGTCTAAAACATGTTCTTCTCCGTACCAGTGTGGTGTTAAAAATGACAACAGAGATGTAAGAAAATAAATTAAAAGAAACAATTAAAAGAAAACTTTATTATCTAAATCTGTCATTAGAGAGAAGGAGACCTTAAGCAGAAAACAGGAAGTATGAACATAATGGTAGACAGTATCTTATCTTATCTGCATTTTCAAAGGAAAAGAAAAAGAAATATTTTACTGAGGATTTTTATTTAAAAATGGGATTTCACTGTTTGAAAACTTGCGCTGCCTGTAGGGGTGTTTTCTTTACTGATACAATAAATTGCACCATTAAGAACTGACTGATACTGATCCAATACAATATCATAAATACTTTTATTACTTATTTAAAACAATAGTTAACAGCAACAGGTATAAGAACAACTGGCCCATTTATTAATAACCAATTACATAAGACTTTAGAAATGTGTATTGTTTTTCTTATCAGCATATCAATATCAAAGATCTTAGGTGCAAGACGATATAATCTGATATCAGACTTGGATTTCCCTAAATGTTCGGATTCCAAACTCCTCCTTTCTCTCCAATATGCTTATCTTTGTTTCTGCACTCAGATTTACAGCTTCTTTCACGGATGTTCCCTCCTCTTGCTTTCCTTCTTCTCATTGTGCACTTACTAACCAGTTTCATCTGCTAGTGGATTTTTTTTTTTTTTTGCTAGTAAAAGTCCTTATTAGAAGGTCAAAGCTTCACAGTAAAACAATAGATCAATGTTCCTCCTCTAACAGATGAGCTGATCGATTATATTGGGGCTGCAACTAACAATTATTTAGCTAATTTAGCTTTTTATAGTATTAAACTTACAGGTGAAACTAAAATTTGTCGATTTCCAAAGTTCTGAACAGAGCATATTAATGGGCGAAAACATGTTGTTTTTAATTGTCTTAATTTAATCCTAAATGCTTAATGTTTATATGTTCCAATAACATGCTTTCTTCAACCCTAAATAAATGGAATCATCTTTAATATATAAATCTCTATAACATTGTACATCACGTGCAAACATCCTGGCAAAATAAACTGATCAATAGAAATAAGAGCAGAATATTAAACATTTTACTGGAAACAGTATCTTGTCCAGATGTTTTTAAACAGCAACAACATGGGTTGGGCTTTCACCTTTTGATACGTTTTCTTCCAGAAAGAAAAATCTAAAAATCATAAAACCACACTCAGACACCTGAGTAAAAACACTCCGATCAAAGAAACCAGATACAGCAGATTCTTAATGAATATTAGCTGCACTTTAAAATGCACACAAACATTAACAAGAGCACCGAGCAGAAAAGCCCAACAGTGGGAGGATATCCTCTCTCTCTCCTTCTCTCTCTTTGCACGTTTCCTGCACTGATAATAAGAGGAAGTATCCTGCCTGCTGCTGGATCAAACCGGGCCTCGAGCAGAATCGTCAAGCTCATGAGTTAAAGCCAGCAGGTAAACATGGCCTCAATCCACAGGCAGGCTCTGTTTACAAGTATTCCTGCTCCGTCATCCCTTTAGAACAACACCTGCCTCTCAGTCGCCACCACCTGATCATTTAGAGTTTAGTGGGGGGAAAAAAAAACAAAGAGTCCAAGTGTTAAAAATATTCCTTAGATCCAGAATCATGTGCTTCAAGTGGTAGAATATGGAGAATCAGACTGAATCGTCACCGATTAGTGACAAGCGGGCTAAAACTCAAAAAGCCAACATCTTTCTGACCAATGAACGCAGCATACGTGAAACTCCCAGACACCTGTCTTCAGTGTGGATGATGTCACCGATTGAAGACTCAAAAAAATGTTTTAAACCACCGATGAGGCGTTTAAAGGTGCAATCAAAGACGGGATACTTTGAAGAGAACCGTTTTCTATTAGATGCAAAAACGTCTGAAATGTTGGCAGAGTTTTAAAAACTTCAGACTAATGAATCGATCGTAGATCTTCAGTGGATACAGAAGTGGATACTGTGTAAAAACTGCTTGTATAAGATACCAAACCCCTTTAATTATCGAATATAATGTCTGCATTTTAAATTCTAATTTCACATAGTCAAAAAAACATCTTTAATGCTGATCTAATTTAAAAACAATCAGAAAAAAAAATAACCAGCAGGTGCAACATTTACAAAAAATATAGAAGGAAAATTAGCATATAAAAAAACAAATATCCTTAAAACTTGTGTTATTTAGAACGAAAATTTCATCATCAGGGATTGACTTTGCAAAATGACTTTATCCAGTGAACACTCGACATTCAGCTGATGAAAAAGGAGGCAGCGTTTGATACCAGCTTGATTTGGGTCATTCTGACACAAACTGAAAACGCTGAACAAAACAAAGATCCAGACAAAAGAGAGCGGTCAGGGCAGCAGTTTCTGGCTTCCTGCTCAGCGTGCAGGAAGTTCTGACTAATCCAGAGTTAATTACACAAACTGTAAATAAGGAGAAAAAAGAACATCTAAAAACAGAACAGACCGATCTTCCTTTAATCTAAACCAAATGTTTAGAGAGAATATATAACTGGAAAACACAAAAGAGGCACTAAAATCCCAGTTATCCTTTCATGTTATATCTGAAAATGTCCTCTCAACATAACTTTTTTTTTGTTACTACTACGACTCTACAACAAAATAAACAACACAAACAGTTGATGATTAGAAGGTGTGTATGGGGTTAGATGAATAATAAAAATCAATGCTTAGACGCCTGTATTTTTTCAACAGTATGTCGATATACATGAAGAAATTGAAGTTATGAATTTGCTCCTTGTTGTGAACTCATACATACACCAGATGACATCAGATGTTGCATCTTTCGTTTAAACGACACCAGTGGAAATTACAGACTTACGAGAAAGAATCACAAATTTGTACTCATAATTTGATTTATAGTCATACACTGAATTTCTAACTTTTTTGCCATTCGTACTTGAAAATTTGTAATTTGTAGTCATAAATTTGTAACTTACAAGTAGGGTTTGTAAATTGTACTTTTAAGTTCTATAGTTGTATTCTAAAAGATGAAACACCTGATGTCACGTGTGTTTATGACCTGACAACAAGGAACAAAACCAAATGTCAAATGACTTAAAATGATCATTTCAGACATCTAAGCATCCGTTTTTATTGACCGTTATCTTACCTCATATTAATGTTTGTTGAAGTAAAGTTGAACACAGAGGGGTGTAAATAATGATCCCAGAGGATGACCAGAGATAAATGTGTGTTTTTACTGCTGCTAATAAACCTGAAACTAAACCAAACTGCATAAGGACAACAGGTGGAAAACGCTTTTCTCTCCCAGACTCACTCACCTGGACGTTGTCCTCTGTAACCTCAATCTCAGCAGTGTAAATATAGTCCACCAGTTTTCTCAGAGTCTGGCCGTCCACCTCTCTAATCTCCACCTGATGGGCTTTGCTTTCGCTCATGTCGCCTGCAGACAGACAAGAAATTACGCCTCAGCCGCACAGCAGAGTTTTAAACTAGATCCCGGTGCACACAAAGGTCAAAGCCAATACCTGTGAACATGGCACAGAAGTAGGGGCTACAGGATGCTAAGACCACCCGGTGGGCTGGAACTTCAACGCTACCCGCCACCAGCTGGACGTCACACAGCAGCTTTTTACTGAAGGACAGGCAGCGACGCAGAAACAGGGTATCAGTTTGTCCTTAATGACGGCAACGTGTGCGCTTCAAACCGTACCCACCTCCTCAAATCGTTCATCAGCTGGAAGGCTTTCCTCATGTGTGTCTGGTTGAAGGTGTGAATCCCTCCGTTCACCGTGTCCTCTTCTGAATCCGTGGGACAGTTTGGACGTGGCGAGGCTGGTGTGGCCACCAGACTGGTGAGACATGAGAGGCAGTGTCTGGATCAGTGGAGATAGACAGGGACGGACCAACAAGTTAGACAAAAGTAGGATCATTATTCAAAATCAACTTTAAATCAGGATGGCATCATAACTACCAAGCTAAGGCAGTGAACTCTTAGAATCCAATAGGAAGAGTCCTATTTGGGTTCACTAGTAACTTTACTTACAAGAAAGTTTCAGCCATGTTGGCTTTTCCTCTGCATCACAAAAAACGACCCTATCTGGTCCTTAAATGTTAAACGTTAGCCTGCAGATTCAGAAAAAATGCGTCTTCAAGAAAAAGAGGTTCTGCTTTTATCTAGAAAACCCTCTTATGTTTGAAGTGGACCAATCTCAATCTGATGTTCAGATGCTTCATTAACACCGTCCGATACGGGCTAATGAGCTAATTCTCAAAAACAAAGATACAGAATAGAGAACTTTTAACAACATGGACTTCCAAAACAGCTCTGCAGAAAAGACACATTAAAAAGGCAAAAAGAAAACCAACAAATTGGAACAACAGCTTAAATAAAATGTGCAAGATCGAATCAGAAAAAAAACGATTCTAAATCTTAAGAATTGTAATTTAATTGATTCTTAAAATATGAATCGATATCCAGCCTTATTCTCTGTAGGCAAAGCATCATCTAACATCCTAGGCTTAAAACCATGAAGGAGAACTCTGAGCTTCCTCCTCAAAACACAGGAACTCATCGCTGATGTGTCTTCTGTCCAAAACATGAGATCCTAGCTATAAATCTACAATGGTTCCCTGCAGAAACATAATGAAAATTCATCTAACATCTCATTGACCCTCTGGGTTAATGAGGTACTACTCATATGATATCTCATTAGAATCCCTCCAGCACATTGTGCAACCTTCATTATTTTTGGCACTACCAGTTCTAGGGTGGTGACACTCCATTCAGCAGATAGATTGGTTTATTTGTATGCAAAGCAATAGGCTGAAACAGTCCAAGAGAAAAATCGATAATTTAAAAATAATCAATTAGTTCAAGAAGTGATAATAACAAAGCGAAGAATACATAACGAGCGAAAATAGCCAAAACAATTAGCACTATAATCCTAAATCCCAGCCATACAAATACATGAACTATTGAGACTAAAGCAAAATACCCGACAAATATCACTTTGCTGCAATCCCGATATACCGTAGGCACAGATACAGAGATGGAGACGTATTTCTGATACATCTTTCGGTTTCAATGAGTGTCAAGAGTTTACTATGAAGTGTATCTAAAAATGAGAGCGTTTATCCAATGATCCTGCCAACATAGATGTTAATAAGTCATTGGGGAATATAGATAAACAAATTAGGATAAAATACTAGAAGAAAATGTCATTTCAATTTACCCTCACTGGATAAAATATTTAATATTTTAAAAAAAATCTAAGCTTTAACCTGTACACATACATATCAAAAAATGCTAATGTATCCACATCTACATGAAAAACATCTACATTGTGTTGATAATTTTCTATGTGGATATTGGCCTCATTGTCTGGATTTTATTAGACTTGTGGTCTGGAGGGTGAAACTGTTGCAGATTCGTGTGCTTCTGAACCTCCTGCCAATAGTGACAGCAGATTGTAAGGTGGGTGTGTGGAGTTTCTAATTATGTTATTAGCTCTTGTCAAACTGTGTTTCTGTCCAAAATCCTGAAAAGAACAGGGAGAAATCCAAAGGGAGAGACTATTGGCTTTAAATGATGATGCAGAATTACAACCACAGGCTATCGAGCAGTAGTCAGTGGATGTAAGCCGTTAAGTTAAAAAAAAATACAATAAAATTGATTTCATTAACTCTCCCCTTTTAGCAGTAACAGGATGGCTAGCACCTAGCATCGCTGATTATTTTAACTTGAACGCCAACAGGAGCTTTTAGCAGCTGTTACCTGCCATAAACCATCGCCGCACCATTATCTACTTTAGGACTAAAGCAGCTAAGTTTACTGCTTAACTGTAGACAATAAGCGAAATTCGCTTAATGTCAGTGAGGTAACTTTGCTTAGAATTTGACTGCATCGCAGTGAACTGTCAGCAATGCTAGCAAACTAACCGAAGCTAAGAAGCCACAGCGGCTAGCTTGGAGTTCCTGTTGTGGGAAGGAGCTGTTGGGACTGCCCGGGTTGGATTTCTGGGTCATGTGGACTAAAATGTTCTCCAGCAGATGTAGAATCAGCGTGAATGGCAGCTTTGCTTAATAATCCCCAGCGCTGAGCCAACTCACCCTAACGACACACCGTCCATCCTCCCGGAGTCAGACCGCACAGCAGGCATGAGAGCTGCCCGAGCATCCAGCACAGCTCGTCTATTAGCTGGAGGAGTCACTCTGGCAGCACAGCTGTTGCTTTTCAGTCAGAGCTTGCATGTTTGCAAGACGAGTCACTAAATCTGTAATAAAGCGAAACGTTAATGTCCTTTTTTATCACCTAGAATTTAGAAGTATTTATTTATTATACTTCTGATTTATTTAAAGTAATTCTGACGGAAAATACTTTAAATTATGAGGATAAGCTGTTCAAATTATACAAAAATGAAGTAGGTATCTCCTGGAAATAAATGAGAACTAACTAACAAACTAACTAACTAACTAAAATTATAATGCAGACATATAAATCACGAGGATATTAATTATCCTGAATAAGATGGTAAAGAAAGTCTTTTACAGCAATCTATGTCTGGTATCCTGTGGAAAACTTTCTGATATTAATTATAATGTAACTGGGAATCTGATCCAATATCCAACTTTTGTGTGGAGATTCTCTTCAGTTACTTTTTTATACTGTAACGCAGATAGATGTATTTTTTTGTTTGTTTTTTTTATGAAAACCAACATGTCTTTAAAGAACATAAATATATTGTTTGTTAGAGAAAACGTTGAACTGCTTAATACTGAAATATTGTATTGTAAGTCTGTTTAGATTTTATGCCAAATACAAAACTCAGATTTGGGTCATAATTAGTTATTTTTACTCAGTGAGAATAGCTTGAGTAAATTTATTTTGGGAAAATAAATACTTTTGGAAGTAGTTTTTCTGCATCACATTTTTTACTTTTATCCAAATAAATATCAAGTATAGTTACTCTTACTTGTGTAGACTTTATGGGTGTTGAACGATGATTTCATGTTAAAATAACTATTATTGTTCCTACTCATTAGCTTAGTTTTTTACTGTTAATTATCTTTTGGCTCTGCTGGGGCAATTTATTACTTTCCCCTGTTCTAATATATATTCATCACATACTGGACGTATTGATCTTATAAGGGGAAAGTGTTTCTTTTGTTATTGTTCTTTTTTCCCTTTATTTCCAATTATGTCATTGAGTTGAATAATTAACAAAGGTTTTAAAAGTATTTACGTTCTTAATTTAAGAGTAACAATACTGATTAAACTATATTACTGAAGTAAAGGTTTAAAAGTACACATTCTACATTGTATTTAATACAAAAATACATTAAGTTTTGCCAGAAACGATGTGATATAGCTTGAAAAAAAAGACATCTATGCAGAGAAAATGGGTTAATTTTCCTCTTTTGCTCACTGTGTTGTTAAGGAGAACATAAACAACTGAGTTACTATAGTTTAGTGTTTAATTACTTAAAACCTCATTATTTATATGTTTAGTCTTTAAAATACCAGAAATTGCTGCGTTTACAACTTGTTTCTGTCTGACATTCATCAAAGTATGTTATCCATTGTTATAATGAGCTACTCTGTTCTTAAACATTTTTACCATATGCCTTTTCTTCCTCAAGTCATTTCTTTGATGGCTACTTCTTACTTTTGTCTGAGTGTGTTGAAGCAGTAAAGGAAAATAGTCTGCTAATGTCAAGTTCAGACCTGCAGACAAATCAAATTATAAATAACCTGACAAACCCGCTGCCATTGAGCAATAATTTATTGGTAACATATCAGTATATGTTAATTTTACTGTCTTGTAGTTTCTTTATTAATAAACTTCGTTTGCAGTTTTCAGATCAGTTCATACAGTCTCATTCTCTGCTTGTTTAGCTTTTCTATCCAACATCTTAAAGAGATTTACCATCTCTAAGATGTAGAATGCTGTGTGCCCCTAGTGAGGATTGTCTATCTGGCAAATCTGTTAAAAAGTAGTGAAATGTAGTATTAGTATCAGTGAAGTTCCACCTCACTGAATCATTTAAAATAAAGCATACAAAGAAAATCTAGAAACCATGAAAGCCTTTTTATAAGCTTATAATGAAGTTTGGGGTTTCCATTTGGAGAGCTCTCTGGGTCCTCCATGTAACAGCAAAGTTCCCTTATGCTGCGGCCAAGCTCTGAATAATGCATTTATTCCTAATGTTATTAGCTCACCTGATAGTTTTAAACTGTATAAGATTAAGTGTGTAGCAGTTTTGTTCATGTACCAGGGCACCCATGTTTCTTTTCAAATAGTATCACATTTCCCTGCGTTTAGAAAAAAAAAAAAAAAAAAATGCATGCTTCCTAGACAGAGCTCGTCCTGCAGAAAGCCTTCTATTCTAAAGAAAATAAAACCAGCTCTTCAGGAACAGCCAGCACCCAAGGTTTTAATGCCAAGAAATACTCAGAAAAATCTCAACCTCAGACCTAACTGCCACATGCATTTATTTTTTTTAAACCAGCTGCATTAGGTTTTTTTATTGGCTTGCATAATCATTAAATATACACTTCCCCTCACCATGCAATAAAGTAGAAAATGCCCCCAGAGGAAAGGAACCCATCCACCTGGATGTACTGCCCCCTAGCGGTGCCTTTAGGAACAATCGTTTCAAGGCTTTTTAAACTTTAATTTTTTAATGATGAACAGATACTTTAATCAAGACAGGGGAGAAAAAAAAAATTCAAGTCATTAAAAACTTTTAATAATAAAAGCAGAATACAACATAGGGGCGAAATGAACACATACACAACAGTATCAATTCTTTAAAAAAAAAAAAAAAAAAGAAAGAAAGAAAGAAAAGAAAGCCTTAAACGGACGGTAAATTTCTTTTTAGGCGAACAGTCCGTGACACATCCAATAGGAACACCATGTTAAGATCCATAAGACTCACAGAGAGCCTCGTGGCTGCCCAGCGCCTGCTTCTTAAAACACTGAATGTGTGATGCAAAAGAAAGTCACCAACTGACCGTTTTTGCAAGACAAACTCAGTTTTTCTACGAGAAGCCGGAAATTACAGAGCTCACTTTTTTTTTTTTTTTTTAAACACATGGTTCAATACACGACAACAAAATATATTCACAAATCGTGGGTTTTTAAAGTCCAGAATGAGTGGAACAAAAAGGGACAGATGGGATCCGAGTGGAGGAGGCGGGTTTCATTCATTCGGAGTGGGTGATGGGCACAGCTCGCTTTAATTCAACTGGACAAAGAGCGATCAGCCCCCCCAAACCTGTGATGATGGTGCTGTAAATGTAAAGTTCGTTTCTAATGTCCCCATGAACATCTTGGCTTTCAAACGCCCTAATAACCTCCTCCGAATCCACCGCCTCTCCCGGCGCCTCCTCCCCCACCTCCTCTGTAGGGAGCCCCGCTACGGTAGGAGTAGTTACCCCCCTTCATTGCGCCGTAGCCAGACTGCTGCTGTCCGTAGCCTTCCCCAAAGTCTCCGTTACTATATCCTCCCCCCACCTGGCTGTCATACTCATTGTATCCCCCATAACCCCCGTAGCCACCGCTGCTATCGTTGTTGTAGCCACCACCGTAGCCGTAGCCACTTCCGTAATTCCCGCCGTAACCCCCACCGTAGCCGCCGCCATATCCACCTCCGTATCCACCTCCTCTCCCGCCGCCGAAGTTCTGCATTCCTCTCCCTCGGCCTCTTCCTCCGCGGCCTCCAGTGGTGATCTCCTGCTTGCTGAGGGCCTTCTTCACCTCCACCTTGTTCCCGTTAATGGTGTGGTATTTGGTCAGCGCTGCTTTGGTGGCTGAGTCGGTGTCCGTGAAGTAGACGAAGCCGAAACCCCTCTTCCTGCCGGTCTGCTTGTCGGAGATGATCTCGGATTTCTCCACTGCGCCAAACTGCGAGAAGTATTCAGTCAGATTCTCGGCCTCGATGTGGTCCTTCACTCCGCCGACGAAGATTTTCTTCACGTTGGCGAGGATGTCGGGGTTGTTCGCGTCCTCTCGGGCTATGGCCCTCTTCAGCTCCACGTTGTTGCCTTCGACGACATGTGGCTTAGCCGCCATTGCAGCGTCGGCCTCCCCCGGTGCGGAGTAAGTTATGAAGCCGAAGCAGCGGGACCTTCCGAGCTGCTGGTTCATAACCACGACACAGTCCGTCAGAGAGCCGTATTGTTCAAAATACGCTCGGAGGCCATCACTGGTGGTCTCCACGTTCAGCCCTCCAACAAAAAGCTTGCACAATTTGTCCGTCATGTTGGGTTTCGTCTGGAGGATGGGAAATGGAGACTTTCCCTGTCCTTCTTCAATGAACAACGTATGGGCGTGACGTTCGACGTCACGGGTTCTGATTGGTCGGCCTCAGGTTTTCAAAAAAAAAAATCACCACCCACACCGCTTTGGTCTTTCTGTTCCGTTGAGATTTTTGCGAAAAAAAAAAAATCAAGATTTTCTTATCTTTTTCTCTTAATTTAGCGCCACCATTTTTATTATAATTATGAAAAGGTTTAATAGCATTCTCAAAGTATCTTTATAGATTAAATACTCATGAGACCAATTTCCTCCCTGACCTTGAGGGCAAGAATCCAGGTTATTTAATTTTGGCAAAAAAGAGCTCCACACGGCATGATTTATCAAATGTACACTGAAGGGAAATACAGGTTATTGTTTGTGTGGAATCTGGGTCATTATATACAGTACTCTCATAACATTGACGATATCTCATGGTGAACATAAAAAGAAGGCAGCTGATTTAATGTGTCCTTGCTTTATTCACACTTTTTTTTCCTGAATCAGAAAAGCCATCAGAGATAATCAGACGGACAGATAAGACAAGCCTCATTATCACATTATATTTTCCCTCCATTTTACTCCGCTAAACCAATGTTTAAACAAATTTCAGTATCAAATGCCCTAGATGTTTTTACCAATTACCAAAAATAATAACTATAAATAACATATTTCCCTCCCTTTAAATCCCAAGTGATTTCTGATTAACCACCAATGTACAGCCGAGCAGCTGTACCATATGATCTCAATTGTTGTAAAACAGAAAAATAATTTTAAAAAGACCTAAAACCTTTAAGCAGATGAAAAGCTCAAAATGCTGTAACCTATAGAAACATCCATAAATATGGACCTTCCATTCAAAGTTGAATGTTGTACACCCAACGTTGCATATATTTTCCCTCCATTTTACTCTGCTCTCTATTAGTCCAATGTTTACATTCAATCTAATATTTTTCCCTCATGTTATATTTAAAAACATATATTTTTCAGCCCAATTATCTTAGCTTAGCAAATTGTATTACATTGAAATTGATGTTCTAGATTAGGAATGATCTTCCTCAAAGTAATCTTCTTTTACTAATCCACACAGCATTATGCTGCAAGATTAGGTGCACAAATAGCAAACTAGAGAAGCCTAACAGAACGACAAAGACTCATGATTGAATTTACAATAGCACCAAGCAAAAACTGCAATGTGACTTCTAAAGGTTTAGAAATATTACCAACTCTTGAAACTGTTCAGGCTTGATTTGAAAATCTTGGTGCTCATTTTCTGCAGCAGCAATGTGTTGCAGTTCCTCTGAGGGACTTTTATATTTTTTTGGGACCAGTTTATCTGGGAAACATTGCAACCCATGCAGAGTTTTGATCAGTTTCATCTTCATGTTTTTGGTTTCCATGTTTTATCCCTTAGCAATTATACAACAGTCTTTGAATAGTTATGTGATAAAATTGGACAGACTTTTAAACTTAGCTTTATACATGTTTTAAACATCCCTTATTACAGTAATCAATCTTATTCCGTTTATATAGCATTTCACTTTCAGAAATGATCAATTCCTGTCACAATGCTGTAGTTTAGAAGAGTAATTTAAAGATTTTGCAGTAAATCTTCACATTTCTGTGGTCCTTTCCAATTGTAATCCCTTTTATAAAACTTGTTTGCCTGACTTTGGGAACATGCAGTTTTATCTCAACTGCTCATAGAAGTGAAGAAGGATACTGATCCATTTAGCACTGGTCCAAAATCTCGACAACCCTAACCCTTTATCTCCAGAAACCAAGGATAATATAGAAAAGTAACACATCTTTTTGTATATCAAAATAAGTATTTATTAAGGATTTAAGAAAAAAAAGAACAAACAATACAGAAGCTCCTCATCCTCAGATGATCAGAAACAGTCAAGCACGAAAAAACCTACAAGAGAATATAAAGTAAACACCTTTTAAACTCAGTAACAGTAATTTATTCACAAATCTTTTATCAAGCTGCTGCAGTAGATTATTAATCCTGTTGACCCCCCTTAGTACTTGCACAGGTTTTAGTTGAAAATTGTGCTAAAGAAATCAGGATTGCCGTCTGATTTATTTAATAAACTTCTAGTATTCACATGATGAAAAACACATACTCAATTCAGCATGTATGCAACATGTAAAAAACAAGCAACCAATATTGATCAGTTTTCACCTGAAGGGAAAGAAGGTTCAGGCCCTCCTTGGCTCCCTTTCAGCATGGAGACACCCCCATCGCTTCCAGGGCGATGCCCCTACAGTCCAGGTTACAGAGGCAACCTGGAGGAGATGGGAGAAAAAGAAAAATGAGAAACCAAACCAGATAAGAAATCATCCTGAGAGACACGTTACTTGTTCCACCATCAAGTGAAATGACGGAACAAATCAGTGCCCCTTCCACCCACTTTAGATCCATAGCAAGCAACAATAATCCCCATTTTTTTAAAGTTAGCTATATATAAAAAGACGTAGTGGTCTGGTAAGATTAAACAATGGTACACTTGTGCACCATCTTAAATATGTTCCATACATTTTTGACCAACACAGAGTGAAGACAGGTTGAATTACATACCTAGTTGGCTGGATGTGGATATCCTAAAGAGATATTTCAGACTCCTATCACAATCGACCCCAGGTAATCAACAGGGTCCTGACGTAGCCTACAAACAAACTGCTACGGCTATTATGGCTGGGATAGCCTACAGGAATACGAGTAAGAACACCTAAATGTAGGAATAATCAAAGATAATTATCAGAGCCCTCATGTAGATTATAGCATAAAAGAGTAAATAAGTCATGTAAAAGACAAAAGGTCTCACCCTACAAAGCCTACATGCATTGGCTGTGGGTAGACTGCAACCATTTCACCCACCTGAGTAAAGGAATAAACTGTGGAAACGATGTCATGTAACTAAAGAGCAAGGAGATGATCTCATAAACCTGTGGATAAACTTGAAGCCTGGTTAAAGAAGTAAGATAACTAAGCTAAGTGGTATAACGTTTTATTTAAAATGAACATACATGAGCATACCAGAAAAGTTTCAACAATAAGGTTTTGTTCTCCAACACATGAAAGTATACAATATACAATAGATATTGCTACAGGTAATGGGAAAAATGAACAATATTTAGACTGGAACTATCAATATGCTTGGAGGAATTTAAGGTACAGCGAGGGGGGGAGGAGGAGTCCTGTTTTTTTGCATGACCCGGAAATTATACAAAACTGATAGCAAGAATGACATCTATTAGAACAAAAAAAATTACATGCTTTCTCATCCTCGTTGAAAATAAAATACACTAAATTATCCACTAAATCTGTAACAAAATCGAATCCAACTGTTTAAAATGCAAGATATTTAAAATAAGAAATTATCAGGAAAAATAATCCTACATCACTTTTCAAACACAACGACTGAACGCAAATTAAAAAAAAAAAAATAATCCAACTCTAAAGACAACCTCACACTGATGGCGTGGGTACAATAAAAAAGGGATCACTGTACGTGTAATTCTTCAATTGTGTGTCCTAGGTGAATAGCAAAGAACCACTGTTCGGGTTAAGCAGGTGTTCTGGGAAGTGACCTTCCTACCTGTTATGGGTTCAGGTGGGGGGGAGGGGTGTCTCTGCGGCTCTGCCACGGATGAGATTCACGGCAGACGCCCCATTCATGACAGAGTTTTGCGTCCAAATGGCAAGGAGAAACATGTCGTGGGAGTGGGGGGGTGTTTTTCCAGAGTGACGCCTTTTTAGTAGCCACCGCCGCCGTAGCCCCCCCTGGGATAACCGCCGCCACCGCCGCCTCTGGAGTAGGGAGCAGCGCTCCTTTGGCCTCCAAAGGGCGGCCCTTTCATGGGGCCGTAGCCAGAGGACTGCTGGCCGTAGCCGCTGCCAAAGTCGTTGTAGCCGTTGCCACCACCGTAGCCGCTTCCCTGGTCGCCATAACCGCCTCCGTACGGTCCACCGTACCCTCCGTAGCCGCCACAGTTGTAGCCGCCACCGCCGCCATTTCCGTAGTTGTAGCTTCCGCCATAATCCCTGCCTCCGAAGCCATTTTGATTCCCTCTCATGCCTCTGCCGGGCCTTCCTCTCGGCGCCATTGTGTTTCTGCTCGCTGCCTGCATCTCTTGTTTCGTCAGGGCTTTCTTCACCTCGACTTTGTGTCCGTTAACTGTGTGGAACTTCACCACCACGGCCTTATCGGCAGAGTCGTGGTCTGTGAAGTACACGAACCCAAAGCCCCTTTTCTTCCCCGTCTCCTTTTCAGAGATTACTTCAGACTTCTCCACTTGACCGTACTGTGAGAAGTAATCGGTCAAATGTTCTTCTTCGATGTCGTCTTTAAGCCCTCCGATGAAGATTTTCTTCACTTTAGCCAGAGCTTCGGGTTTGTTTGCATCTTCTCTGGCCACTGCTCTCTTCACCTCCACTGCGTTGCCGTCTACGGTGTGCGGCCTCGCGGCCATGGCTGCGTCGGCCTCCTCTGGTGTAGAGTAGGTAACAAAGCCAAAGCAGCGGGAGCGCTGTAGCTGCTTGTTCACGACGACCACGCAGTCGGTAAGCGATCCGTACTGCTCGAAATGCTTGCGCAGGCCATCGTCGTCGGTGTCCACATTCAGCCCACCGACGAACAGTTTACAGAGCTGGTCGCTCATTTTCGAAAAAGGGAGAAAAAAATGGCGATCGGAAAATGGACTATCTGTGTACAACGATGCGTCGATCACAAGATGGCGGAGGGAGAAGAACGCAGCTTTATATATATGAACAGTAGTGACGACACAGATATGACGCCTTTTCCGGTGTCTTTGCGGAGGGGGAGGGAGAAATCGGACATCTTGAAATATCATGTAATGGCGACAAAGATGCCATTAATGCATTTCAATCAAATAGATGTCAATATATAGCTTGATACGCGTAACAAAACAAATGTTTGGTAAAACAAAAGCTATTTCCGGAATGTTTTGAGGCATTTTCGATAGCCATATTAACCTTTTCACTCCCATAGGAAACAAAAACGACATAAAGAAAAAAGGGGGGATGGGGACCGACCCATCAGGGTTACAAATCACTCCCTTTCCAAGGACACCAGCGAGGTTTTACGTTTGTTTACCATTCTTGTGTGAAACATAGATGTAGGTCAGTCGAATTGCCTTCCATACATCTGGGCTTCAATTTGGCGATAATACCACATTAATTCCTCCAGCTTTGTCTTCCTCTTTCCCTGCTGGGGAAAAAAAAAAATCCAACAGGAAGATGCTGCCATCACCATGTGCCAAAAAAATTGATGCTAACTGTTCGTTTTCAGCTATGCAAAAGAAAATGTTTTGCATAGAGACAATAAAAAAAATAGAAAAAAGGTTTAATTTTAAGCTCCCTTGAACAGAGAAACTTTCAGACACGTGTTTTCTGTCTCCTCCACATGGCTGCAGGAGCAGAGGCATAACTACCAACCTGAGTTATAACTTCAACTTGACACAATTAATAAAATAACAGTTATGGCTAATAGCTTGCCTTGTAGACCCTCTCCCCATTTGCGGATGATGTATTGATCAGATATCTGTTGTTTAAAGGTTAGGAAATTGTTTTAGAACCTAAGCAGAACTTGTAACAGATTTGTATTCTGGTTTCCTTGATCTTCGTGACCTTTGGTGGGCTTTCATAGAAAAGCTGCAGTTTCTATGGCAATTTCCACACAACTGGATGGATTTACAATTAAATGCTTTACACTAGATTTTATTTAAGTGTGCAAATCTAAGAATGTACAGAAAAATCCAATTATTTCTACAGTTTGCAGCTATTTATTCCTCTTTGTTCCTCTGTCACCTGGTGAGAATATGAGCAAGTTCCAGGTGTATCAATATTTCAGTGAGATGTAGTAAATCCTATTCACTATTTTTCCCTAAGGTGATTTAACATGTCATATGAGAACTGTGTCATCCCATATCAGCTTTTTAGTGTCTACCTCAAATTACATGTTGAGTTTCATGGCTTAGACGCAGCAGCTAGACAGATTTCCACGTCAACGTTAAAGTCACACATGCTCCAGTCATGTGAGCTGACCAGACGCTGCAAATAAACAAACACTGAAATCCAAAGTTTCACTGAGATCTTTATGAGACATTAAGCTCTCGAAACATTCCCGGCTTCTATTCTACCAACACAAACACACATGACAGTTTGCGCCTTCACAGATACACTTCCAGATCACATAAGGATACAAATGGGAGGAGGTGTGGTTTTATGTGGGCCAGTTGACAAGGAAAAAAGGGACCAAATAAAACCTGGATTAAATTTGCCTTTTTCTGAATTATTTTAAACTTGAACATTTAAAAAAAAAAAAAAAAAAATCAGTAGATACTGAAGTTGAAAGCTCCTGCTTATCCACATTACAGTATGTATTTCAGTCACGCAGGACAAGAATGATTCATATATTCAGGTAACTCGAGGTCGTCCCCTTTGACTTTGAAAAGAAAGGCAGCGGTGTTGGATAAACAGTTTTGTTGCGGCTTAAACAGTGCCACCATGAAATACCTGCTGGTGCCCCTTAATGCTACAAACCTAATATTGGTGCTAGGTCAACAATTAGAAAATGAAACCTATAAAAGCATCAACAGCATAATTAAATATAACAAGTCTAATTGTGAGTCGACAAATATTGAGGAAAATGAAATAGGAGGGAAAAAAAAAAAAAAAAAAAATCAGTGAAATAAAAAGTGGATTCATATGAAGAAAAACAACTGAAACCAGAGTTGGTTTTCTAGCAAAGTGTCCTGCATGGCATTAGAAACTGTTTAAACCTTTACTGAAATAGTCTGTGCTGCTGAGTTTCTTTAAAACTGACAGATTATTACAAGAAAACTATGGATATTTGCATCTAAAATAGAATCTGTAGGAGGTGCAACAGGGCGGTCTCTGGGTTTCCTAAACATCACTGAGAAGGAAGACACTAACGGATCGTTTCCCACCTTTGATTGTAGGACTAGACTCAAGGCAGCCGCCATGTTTGTTTTTTTTATGAAAAAGGGGACCAATCCCAAATGTTATAACATTGAGTTAATGTAAAAAAAAAAAGCTAATTTTAAAAGGAAAAAACTCCAAGTAATCCTTTACAAGTTCTTTTTTATTTGTTGTAGTAAAATCAAACATCTAACTAACAGTTTCCACTCAGTCCTTTTGTCTAGACTCTAATGTTCAGAGTAAAGGCCTTTAAGATGATGAAAATGTTGATAGTCCATGTGCTTGAATGGATCAGGTCAAACAACTTCTAGTCACATCTAAACAGTCTGAAAGAAGAAGAGCCCAGTTTCTGTGAGATAAAGTTGGGAGGAGGAGGGGGGCTGGGGGACTGGATTATCTATTGGAATGAGGGTGGGGGATGAAGGGCACTGGGTCACAGCTCCACTGGTGGTTCAGAGTGGGCCAAGTCACCAATGATGGAGGGCAGGGCCAGAAATTGATCTCGTCAACACTGAGAAGCTCCATCTGATCACATGATGTAGACTTTCTCTGCCTGAGAGAAGCTGAAGACCTCTTTGGTTCTGGGACACACGACTTTGTCATCTTGGCGAATGGACAGCAAGGACTGAGGAAATAAACAAAAAAGAACCAGAGCAGAGTTTCTATGACTTAATCCCAAATTCACACCTCATATGAAACATGGTTTGATCATGGAGAGGGACTCACATTGTAGCCGTAGACGTATCCATTAGGCAGCATCATTGGAGGGTTGTTCTCATTCATGACTTCCCCAGAGATCTTACAGACTAGCCTGGAGTTGGCACAGTGAGCCATGGGCAGCGGCTGGGCCAATTTATTAAGAGATTTACTGCACACTGGGCAGTCTGGGTTTTTGGATGAGCCATCCTCCTTGTAGCATTGACTGAAAAGATGAGTTAAGAATGATAAAGAACAACTGGGTCGCAGAGAGGTTCATCAGGGCTGACCTCCTCCCCCAGGATCTGTTCAGCTATATGCTCAGGAAAAGGCCTGCTAACATCTTTACAGACCAGCCTGACGCAGAGACTTTAGCTCGGGCTGTTAGAACTTTGTTTTGATTTTAAAAGAAAAGCCAGTAGAAAGAAGCCCAAATCACAGAATTTAAAGCTAATTTTAGGGCTCTCTAACCCGTGTTTTAATCTCTTGCTGGTGTTGGACCACCATCCTATTTATCATATTCCACTGTCCTAAAGCCCCCACCTGTGACTCCAGCCTTAGCAACAAGCTACTTCATAGATCATTCACCATAAATAAACTAAATTGATTCATTTATAGGGATAGATTTTTGAGAAATGTGGACTTTTGAGAAGGAACCCAAACGTTTGTGTGAATAAAGGATACGGCGTCTTTATGGCTGAAAGACCAGCCTGCAGGGTGATCGTGAAGACAGAATTGTTTCCCAGCTGGTGAAGTCTGTAGTTGTCGTATCGAAACTGCTGGATCAACATTTTCCAGCGAGCTGGATCCAAAAGATCCTGATGGAATCAAAAAGCCCAAAGAGAAGGTAATAAGTTTCCCCCTGTGATGATAATCAGTCAAATCATTTATATTTGAGCACCATTCATAAAACTGTAGATAAAGACATCGATAGTACAAAGCATCTACAGTTTGGCTCAGATAGACAAGGATGAAAAACGTGCTGAAGGTCTTTTTTATTCAAAGTTATTCATTAACCTTTTTTTCTAATACACAATCAGGCTACAGTTAATGTGTGAATCACCGCTTTCAGCTCAGCAACTAATTACAGGGTTCCCCGCATTAGAATGTTTCAAAATCTAAAACATTTAAATGGCCAAAGATGAACTGGTTTATTTTATACTGATGTTTTTTCATCACAAACGGTTTCTAGTTTTTGTTTGTTTGTTTATTTAACCAGGGTGAAAAAAACCAAGGGCACTTTTAGGGTGAGATTCACATGAGGTTACTTTGTACTTTAAGTTACGTTGTACTTTAAGCTTTGCTGGAAAACTACAGGTCAAACCTGACTGTTTCTACACTGAATATGAAATGTTATCAAAATAACAACTTAAATTTGATCATTTTCATTTCTACAATCCAAGTAAAAATGTCAAAAATCACAAGCTGTTTTTCCACCGATCTCCCATTTCATGTGGAATAATTCTGCAATTAGTTTGGTTTACAAACTGGACTCCACTGTGTTTTCTTTAAAAGAAACCATTTGTTGGATTCAGAGAATTCAACTGGAAAACAATTAAAAAATGAAGTTTGACTCCTCTAAGAGGTTTTTATTGTAAACTAGAGAGAATTTAAATGTAGCTTCTAGTTCACTTAGCTTCATGTTGTCAAGACAACAAGCGCCCTCTGGCGGCTGGAAGATGCAGTAACACATCCTTACTTCACATCGTTCAGCTCTCTTGTAATCTGCAGCATTTAAGTGACTCATGTTGGATTATTCCCAGTACTGGTACCTTATATGGAGAGATGTGTGTATCTGATGGGAAGGCCAGCATACCCATCACCTGCCGGACCTCATCCAGCTGTCCTCCTTCTGCTTGGCTGAAGTGCTTCCTTGCATGTCTGGTGTGAGTAGACAGAGACCAACAAACTCAGTTGAGACAGTTTACGAAAATGCTGGTTCTTAGAAGATTGTTCTAAAGTGTGTGTTTGGTTCTGTGTAAATTACCGGACCGCATCCATGCGCTTGTTCTGTCTGATGAGCTCAATGAACTCCTGAATTCTCAGGCTAAACTCGAGACAGCTCTGCAAAACAACGGGGAAAGTTGTTATAACTTTAATTAGTTGAAAGAACTAATTCTATTTTAAACAGATTTAAAGTCAGGCCAAAGTGAAGCATCAGAACTTCTATCCTGTTGGAAATCTGTGAAATAAGTTAAAAATAAATCATTAAAATCCATCAAATTACTGCATTGATGTCCATAATGATTCAACATAAACCTCTTCCCCCTCCAAAGTAATTTTTTCCCATCAACAAATTCTAACAGCAGTATTTTATCTTGATTTTGCCAGTGACATTACTTAATGTCAAACAGATTGAGCTTTTAGGAGATGAACTTGTCCTTCAAGTCAGAGACAGACTATTTATTCTCTGCTGATGTTGCAGTTGTTCTTGATGCAACCTTCTCTTTGTTCACATCTGAACATGTGGATCTCTCTTTCAGATGCATCCTCGCCTTCAAATGAGTCATACAGAGCTCATATCTTAAGGTCTGGGGATGAAGGTTTTAGAGGATGGTTACATGCATCAAATGCAGAGTTTAATTTACCTTCATCTTGCGGAGGCGGGACTTGTTGTCATGGCACCAGGCCAAGCACGTGGCCGTCTCCTGCCTCTCCAAAGACTCCTCCACCTCCTTGGCTGTGAGGAACATCTCGATGTTCACCAGATCCTAACAAAGCAGACAAAAGTATGTGTAAAGAATAGAACATAGAGAGGAATAAATGACACCCAGAGGATCCTGTGATTACCTCTATACCGCTCTGTCTGGCCAGTTTGACGGCTGTGTTGTAGTAGCCACAGCGCAGCAGGTGCTCCACCATCATGCGGTCCATGCGTTTCTTCTTCCACAGGTTGACAGACCCAGGTTGGTCGCTGCTGTGCTCCTTTAGGTGCTCGATGCGGCGCTTGCAGAGCTTGGCGCTCTCGTCCTCTGCTTGAATCGACTCGGCAGCCTTGAGGAAACAAAGGACACGCTGGTGATGTTCATGACATCTCAACAACAATATAGATGAAGTTGGAACAAGGAAAGGCTTGAAGTAATACCCTGACGACGACCTTCAGGTACCCACAATGATCACTCCTTCCCATTTTATTACGACACTGAGGCGAGGATTCAGCATTTAAAGCCTGTGTTCTGATTTTATTGGCTTATAAACTCCACACAGAGCACAAGATTGTTTCCTGTTACGACCCCGGGATCAGTCTGACCTTCCTCAGGGGAACATAACATTTCCTACTTCCTGTTGATTAGATTTTTTAAGCTTTAAGGTTTTAATTTGTAAATCAGTAACAAGAAAGGTGACAATGAAAAACTTTTTTTTTAATTATTCACATCCACACAACATTAGCGTCTGACCTGAATCTTTTAAGTTAGAACTAAAAATTTGAGCTTTAAAACCACAATAAATCTTCAGCATAAATATTGTTGGCCACGACACCAACATGGACATAAATATCTTTACTCCCAGATGTGTGGAAAGTGGTCTAATAAAACAAGTTTAAAGTTGAAATAAAAATAAATAGAGAACTAGAATGAAGACAATGCTTTTACTTTGTTAGATTCTCATAGAAACTGTTATTTAGAAGTGGTGCTAATGTCCAGATCTTCTCTGTTAGCAGCTGTCTCACCTTCCTCTTTAAGGCGCTGAGCTTCTCCACCACTCCATCCAGCAGTGAAACCACAGAGTCCACCACGGGGAAGCTGCTGAGGGTCTTCTCCAGCTCTGCCACCACCATAGTGACGTGACTAGTCTCCCGGTCGATGTTCTTCTGGGCCGCTCTGAACCGTTTGTTCAGAGTCTCGTACGGCACCTGGAGAGACAACGTTACGGCCTGGTGAACATGGACTGACAGCAGAGCAGCGAGGGGAACGCAGACTGGGTTTCACAGCAGTTAGAATCAGTTTAAGGCTGCTGTTCTGATCAAGTGTTAAACTTTTGAAAAAAGAAGCTACAACCACATTCTGAATGATAATGGAGTAAATAGCTATCCTAGCGGATCAGACAATGTTGTTACGTCAGAGTCTGGCAGATCAAGCTTAGTCAAACTGCCACATCCTGGCATCAACTGGAAGGATGATGATGACAGTAATTCTACTGCTGTATGTTTACAAAGAAGTGAAAAAGGAAACAAAAAAGGCAAAACGTCAAGACAGTAGATGTAGAGAAGATGAAAAAATATTCAGTCGTCTGATAAAGGTACACTCGTAATCCCTTTAAAATACCTTAAGAAGGCCTTTAGAGAATTTTTGTGCAGTTTTATTTTTTTATTATGTTACTTCTTTCCAGTTTCATACAGTTCATTGTCTCTCTAATCCATCTGGTATAGCTAGGTGCAGGTTGTTGTTTCAGATTAAGCAGGAAGCTTCTTCTCATTGCAAGATGGGACATAATTGACCTTTAGGCAGGATGAGTGGATCCTTCCCCTCCAGCTGGACTAACCAGGGAAGTTCTGCAAATGCACCAACAGGAGGATACACATTTTATTGGGTTTTCAGAGATCTGTTCCAAACTCTGGTGACAGAATGGGACCATGTGTTTCACATGTTGTGTTATGTTGTGCATTCTGAGGGCAGAGACATCGGCTCAGACGTCTGGTGGTTACTGCAAGAGAAAACAGCCTCTCTGACGGATTCCTTCTACCATGCTTCATTTTAGAAAGCAATCTGTTGTCCTAGAAAACATTCAAAGCTCTTAAATGTTCCAAAGGCCTCCTTGAACAAATTTCCTTCTCACTATAAACTAGGGCGACTGGGTTAACAAGAACCATCTGCAGCGACAAAAACAGAATCTCACACAAAATGTCAAGAAAAGTCAGATCTAAAGTGAGCAATCACTAAACTCAGTTTTTGGACCAGAACAATTATTCTCATTCTCTGATGTTTGTTGCAAAGTCAGAGAATCGGGATAGGCAAGTGAAAACAATGGATCTTTTTGTAAATAAAGACAATAAATTCAGACGGTAAATATTAGGTGCTTCGGCTCAGACAACTCACTGCATGATCAGTGCAAGGACCTGATATAGGAACTCATTAGAGGCACAAACATGTGAAAGAAACTCAACCCTCAGATAAAGAGATGAGAAGGGAACTGATGTACAGCTGCATAGCTGGTGAAGACAAATCGTTTCAAATAATATAAAACAGTTTGTACAACTATCTGTTACATAACAGGTTAATGTTTCACATAAATGAACCAACTTTAACTAGCTGGGCAGGAAAAATGGATATTCCACAACTAAGTGCAAAAATCAGGCCTTATTAGACGATCGGTATTAAATAATTACGTCCAATTAATCATTTAGTCCCACAGAGATGAAAGCAGAAAAAAATGAAATATATTGTAAATTAGACATAGAGTATCTTTTAATGGGCTTACTTAGAAAACGTAGGTTTTAGATTTGATTAATTTTTAAAGATATGATTATATCTTTATGCAAAACACATCAAATGAAACCTTTTGATGCGTCAACCAGCAAACTCAGTTGAAGCAGGATTTCAATCAGGCCCCTAACGTTAATTTGTAGGTGAAATCTGTATGAGATGTTGAGCTAAAGAGCAGATCAGAACATCCAACAGGTCCAATATTAAACAGGAATAACGCACAGGTTGCAGTGAAGTTCTTACCGCAGCAAGAAAATTTTTTTCCCGTTTCTGATCTCAAAAAGAAACAAGACAAAACCTGATCAAGTTTCTTTGACCCCCAAAAAAGGGGCAAAAATCTTCCACCTGCTCATTGATACAAGTAGTGATATACAACATTTTATTATCATTCATCTGAAGCAAAGACTTAACTGTTTCAAAAATGTTTTCCAGAATCTGTTAGCGAGTTAGATCAGCATTCTGAGTCTATGCCTAAATGCTGCGCAACCTTTGAGGAAGGAAACAACTCATTTTATGCAAGAGAACACATGTCATTTACTGTACACCAGGAAATGGAAAATAACCATTGAATATTAGAATTATACACTGAAGTTTGATGAAAAATATGAAAAAATGGTGAATGATTCTTTGGTTCAAGTCAAAAAGGTTCTGCATCAGTTTTAGTGTGAAACTTTGTTATTCTACTGTAACAAACATGACCTTTGGACTGAGAATTTGGGCCATCTAAATATCAACTAACTGACAGTTATTTCAACTCATATAAAGGTTAAACATTTATCCCTTTGTGGTAAAATCTTCAAAAATGTTTTTGTAAACGAATTAATTTAAAAGGGTGTAGCTATTTCTGTATCATAGTGTTTTATGAATTCACTATCAGTTGAGGGATGTAAATAGTCCTAGGATTTCATGTTGTAGGCGTCTTCCCTTAAAATCTACACACATAACCCCAGGTGTCATTATAAAAGGTTTGCTCTGTTTATTAAGCCCTTTTTTCTTCAATATTTCCACCATAACTACAACAAGAACATAGAATCCAACAGCTGGTGTTTAGGTAATAATGGAGGCTTCATGTTACAGATGATCCTCTTTGGATGCCAGTTATAACATCAGCCTAGTCCCAAAATGGTGCCCACCATCTTTCTGCAGCAGACCCACAGCGATACTTTTCATCACAGCCTCGTTTCATCAACCTGGTAACATTACCCCCTCGGTTCCGACCCAGATGCAGCCATTCAGCTGATACTCACAGCGGATGTTAGCGACCCTGATCACAGGCTGCAGCCAGACCGGGACCCCCGTCTCTTAACGCCGGTGTCGCAGTGATGCTGAGTGGAATGGAGGAACAGTGCGTGTGTGTGCGGCAGCCGGCTGGGATTTCTCCCACTGGCCATTTTGAAGCGCAGAGAGGCGGCAGGAATCTGATGACTCTGCGCTAACGCTCAGGACCCCCAACCATCCATAAACCACCCCCTCCTCCCCTCCCAATCAGCATTACGTACCGGGTAGACAGTCCGACTCTTAGCAGCCACTAGTTTTACCTCAAGTAACCAGAGCTAACGTTAGCAGGCTAATCACGTCTGCATCCTGTCAATTCTTCCCCGAAAGGAAGAGCATCCATGTTGTTTCTGGCTCTCCAATAGATATTAACTGAAACAAAACGGATTAATTCCGAACCAGACAGGAAAGCTGTCAGATACTTTCACGTTTTATAAAAAAAACCTACACCTTTTTTTCTAAGTATTCGAAAAAAAGACATCTTGCAAGCGGTTAATTTTCCCCCTCACGGTTCGAGTTAGTCGAAAGCCAGCCCGATTTTAATCTAACAACTACGGATTTTTTAAATGATTCGCCCTAAATAACCCAAACCTATCAGAGCACCTGCGCACAAACTAACAAGAAACCCACTAAACACCTAAAAATGGTGTTAACACTTTAAAAATGTTCCTTAAAATTCAGAAGGTTGGTGTTCTGGTTGTGCTAGTTTAGCTAACCCCAGCCTCCCTGTAATGTTCGCCGTAACAGTCTCTAATTAACCACTAATTAACATCCTTTAAACGGTCCCGGACATTATGACAGCGTAGATTAGACACGGGCATTGGCATGTTAAAGTTTGTGCTGTGTTTACCTTTAGAGTGGGATATTCTTGGACTTTCAGAGCCATGGACAGCTGAGCTGCTGTCTCCTGTACCGCCATCTTGGTTTTGTGATTTTCTTGTAGCTGTTTTTGTTGTTTTTTTCCCCCTTCAGCTCAGAATGGCATCAGTGTCTCACTATCGCCACCTTGTGACACGGAGGCGGTACACAACCGCAGATGTGAGATGTTTTTGTTGTTTCTTTTTCTCTCCATTTCGGTGACTCCCACAATGACTTAAAATTATTTTTAATTACGGACTTTGATTAGGCCATTCTAGCCCAAGATGGTTCATCCAAAACCATACATTATACTTTTAACTGAATGCTTAGGAGAACTGTCCTGTTGTAAAGGGAGTCTAAAGTGTTCTTTAACCTCCAACAGACCTTTTGAATTTATCAGAATCAGAATCAGAATCAGGTTTATTGCCAAGTAGGTTTTCAGACTTACAAGGAATTTGCCTTGGTGTTTAGTGCACAACACAACACTTCTATGATTATCTCCATTAAGTTCCCATCACCTCTGACCAGCTTTCCTATTCCCGCTGAGGACAGGACTGTTGTGGCTGGTGTTATCAGGGGGATGTCGGGGACAGGTCTTCTTGTTCAGCATGTCTGCTGCGTCACATATGGCACATACCACATCTACCCATAAGATGACATTTTCAGTTCTGCTTAGATGTACCATATTTGTATTTACATCGTTGCTTGTTACCTTTTTATTATTATTTATTTCGTGTTCTTGTACATTGATCAAATGTGGTTGTTGATCAAACTGTTGACAGATACTCCCACCAGCTCCTCCAGAGTTTCCCATCTTCTTAGCTGGTTCTCTGATGAATCCTCTCCTTGTCCAGTCTTTCAGTTTTGCTGGAATTCCATGTCTTTGTAGGTCTGCAGTTGCTCCACCCTCTTTCCATCAGATATCTAACAAACATCTGAAACCCTCACAGGGCAGCATTTATAGTGAGATTATAAAAAAACCCTAACAGAGTGATCCCTACATAATTAGAAATAGACAGAATTCTTGGAAAAGTGTCTTAATATGCCTGGAGGTACAAATAACTTTAGACTAAATTGTAAAATCTAGATATCAGCGAGGAAGAGTCATTACATAGAAACCTATTAAAATGTTAATGTGGGATTTTGCCTTATGGA
Organism: Jordanella pulchra; assembly: GCA_034780135.1. Lineage (NCBI taxonomy): Eukaryota > Metazoa > Chordata > Actinopteri > Cyprinodontiformes > Cyprinodontidae > Jordanella > Jordanella pulchra. The sequence goes on along the minus strand of JAUZNJ010053633.1, from coordinate 933 downwards.
TACGAAGACAAATAAAACGACCCTTTAGCACAGTAACACAGATTAGACTGTGGAATCTCCCCTCATCGATCATGGTCATATTTGGGTCAAAGACCCTCCTCCAGCTACAGGTTCCACCCTCCTATTGGTCACTCTGAACACCAGTCAGCGCTGATTGGCTGGAACCAGATTTGGTTAGTTACAAGCGGCACAGTTTTCTCTGCATGGTACGTCCGCTTGGCTCCAGAGCAAAGTGGAGCAGTGGACTCAGAGAGGAAGGTGATGCAAGGTTTGTCATGTATTTTATGGCTCACTAGGGAGAACCTCCACTAGTGTACTGCGTGTAGTTTATGTGATAATTGTCTCTGTTCTTCCACCTCGTTATGCAGCACGTTTCAGTTCTGATGACATAACTCTGAGCCAAAACAGGGTGGAGGGCTTGTGTGTGAATGCAAACTCTGACAGCTTCCTGTTCTCGCTGCATCAATATGTAGACTGGTCTGTGGTTAACACGATTGCAGTTTGGATGGCAGAAGAATTCTTCTTTTTTTAATTTAGACTTTTTCATAAATAAAACAACAAACGATTGAGAAAAAATATCATTTTAATTATAAATCAAATTTTTTTCAAGGGTAGCTCTTATGTTTTCCAACAAAACAATGAATTAAGAAATGTATTATTTTTCTCTAAAATTAGTATTTTTTTTAAAAAAAAGAAAAGAGCTAATTATTACACTTAAAAACATTTAAGGATTCCTTTATTTTTCTCTTTACAGTGGTTTATCATCTTAAAGCTCAGAAATATTGGAGTTATAAATCTAAATCTTAAAGAATATCTGCTAATATTGAATGTTCATGTTGAAGGCTGGTGATGCTGTGCTGACGGATGTGTCTAGACTCACTATGAAGGGAATCAGAAAGAGATCTGTTGAGGTATCCTTGAGTCTCGTCTTAT
>JAUZNJ010053622.1:0-29714 GCA_034780135.1 Jordanella pulchra | reverse complement strand
TATATATGCACTTTGTGTTAACAAAAAGGATGAACCTTGGTGGTTTACCTTGCAATTCAGAGATTTCACTTTATATTTTCCCCATAACGGACATATTTTACTAAGACACCAATTCTCTTTTCCATTCTAACCCATCACATCCCAGCTAAATTGCTGCTAAATCTTAGATGGTGTGTTCAGGGTTTAACAATGAAATAGAAGAGCCTTGACTCTTACAAGGAGTTGAAACATTTGGTTATTTTACTTTTTTCATCAAGAGATTCTAATTGGTTCTTTTATTATTGACGTCTATTGAGATTTGTAAACTACTATTTATGCTGGTTAAATTGTGCTAGGTTGTTTACATCACCAAATTTATGGAAGTAAAAGGTGAACAAAGGAAAATAAAAAAGGAAAAGCTTGTTTTGCTGTTTAACTGTCCACTGTGGAACTTTATCTTCTTTCATATTGTTTCCATAATTGTTATCTTTGAGTTAGTTTTTTCTGTCATACATAAAGGTGCCAATGCATGAAGGTATTTCCGGTTAAATGTTTACAACCTGCATTTTCAGATGCTTCTAACTTTGAGACTCAGTGCAAAGGGAGTTCTGCTTTAAAGATCATTTCACAAAGCAAACCCTTTCCCTCTGCATTAACAAAGCATCTCACACATTAAAATATGGATATTTACATGCATTTAAAAAGAAACTCATTCAATCCTATGTAGATCACAGCCATAGCAAATAATTCCTAAATTCCTTCCATTCCTATATTTGACCGTGTCTCGCATTTAAGAATTAAAGATAGTAAAATTGATCTAAGAAACAATCATGCTTATCATCGCAATTTTTTAAAATTATTATTCATTTAGAAGTATGTTTTATTAAGTCCCGTCTTTAACGTTTGCAAACACAGTCTTTAATGATACGGTCTCTAAAAGAAAATGTATGATTTATCAATGCAGATCTGAATAATGCCCTGAAACACTCCCCTTCAATATAAACAAATTCCAAACAGCTGTGTTTTTGAGCAGAAAGGCATTGTAAAAGGTGGTGAGCTCCATTTGAGAGTAATGGGGGAGGTGTCTCTCTTGCTCAAATGGATCATTGCACTCCAGCTCCCAGGGCTAGCCAAGAGATAATTTGTAGGGACAGGCAGAGTCTCAAAGTGGACAATGATTTAGCTGGGTAGCTGCAAACCTGGACAGATGCACTTTAATCCACAGGGTTGGAAAGAGTTAATAAAATTCACCATGATTCCACCTGCATGGAAACAGACAGTCAATGGCAATTGGATCAGCCAAAAGTACTCACTTAAAATCACAAATATATTAAGGTAACAAAAAAATGCCAGCATGACTGGTGTGGAGACGAGTGGAGGGATAAAGAACCATTAAGGTCCTCGCTGTCCTGCTGAAGTTCTCACTTCAATGTGCTCCAGCAGAAAAATTGTCACCAGAACTCCATCTGGAAAGCACAATAAAACTCCTAACAATCAGCTTTCACACTGGCCACTAAAAAATGTTGTTTCATCACTGGGAAAAGTCATCCAGAAAGCAGTAAATTGTTTGGGATTGAGGTGCTCAAAAAATGTTTTTCTCTTTTAAATAAAATGCTTTGCATAGTCCAAGTCATAATAACAGGTACAACTTTGGATATTTTTCAGAAAACTACCAAGTTGAAGTTGCTTTACACTAAGCTTGCTTCATTTTCACATAGAATAAAATATTTAATTTTCAGGACAGAATATTCCCTCTCTTCTTCCGCCCAAATGAGCAAGAGTTCAAAAAGCCTGTTTAGCTGACTCAGTTTTACCAAATGAAGTCGAGAAACCCTGGGTGGCTCTACTCTACAGAGAGGAAACCGTTCCAGTTACAAGAACAAGCACGGAAGGCTTTAGAGTTGTGTTGTTCTTAGTTTGGTTTACCTCTAGGGGCCAGCCATACCACATTAATAATCTGAAAATGTTCTCCAAACACAAACACTGCACTGCATATGAGCTACAACTACAGAGAAGACAGAAGCATATTTGACATGTTAGCTTTTGTAGGTTTCGCAAAAAGTCTTTGGTACAGTAAGTCCAAATTAAACATGCAGGAAAGCTTCTTAAATCTCAAAGTGCAAAAACAGAAGAGAAAGAGAGAACTGAAATTCACTTTGTTAACTACCTCTTGTTTAATCTCCAAAAAAAACCAGCTTAAAAATCGCTATTATTAACAACCATTAATTTATTTTAACAGTTTTGTAAAAAGTAATAATTTCACTTCTGCACATATAAATAATTAAACATAAATTTCAGTAGCCTTCTAAGAAGCTTGAGCAGCAACTTCAATTTCCTGTAATTTGCCCGAAGGAGGAAGCAAAGATATGAAATCTGTCACACAGATTCCATTGCCTATTAGCAACCAAGTGTTTTCTTTGTTAAGTAACCATAATTGTTCAGCGTAGGAGTCAAACATTTATCTGAAGAGACAAGGATGCAGAACATTTCAGAGCTGGATGATGAGGCTCTCTGTAGGGAAGAGTCTAAAAATAAAATAAAAATCAGTCATTACTTTGATTATAACTACGAAACCATTGTCAAGAACAGTGTGACCATGCTATATAATTAAGTCTTTAAAACACATACTTTTGTGTCTGTTCTGACTAGAGAGAAACCTAATTTTGTTGAGGTCACTCTTTAAATTGCTAACAGGTGAGACTGAGAAACAGAAGCTGTAGGAAAACCCACATACAGTATGTACATGTAAAAGCACTGATTATAATCTTAACTCAGTTGGTAACAAAGTGGCTCCAGGTGTTTTCTACTTGTGTATAAAAGCTATTCACATGACTGACTGAGGATCAACAGGACCTGCATTTTTCAGCTGAACCTTCTGTTCTTTTCAGGTTTATAAGTTAACATTATACACAGTAAATAAAAATGGACGATGTAAATTTGAATACTTAGAAATGTTTTAAAAGGTTTTATCAAATAAAAAAGAAATATATAGTTACACTGGATTATTAAATAAATGCAGAACATTAAAATGTATTTAATTTTCTAGGTAGATTATAAGCATTTGTAGCAAAGGTTAAGAGTTAAAAACTACTACTTAACTACTGTACAGCAACATTCTCACACTAACACAGGTTTATGATTTTATATATTTATTCATGCACTGAATTCAAATATAGCTATCCCAAGATGTATTTTAGGTTCAGCCTTATTTGCAGACTGTAAGGAACACAACAGCCTTGCCCCTGCAACACACACTCTAACTTACTTACACACACCTATTTGTACTTGTACAAATCTCTGCTGTATAATATCTGGGTAGCATCTGTCTTTGCACAGTGCAGAAGTAAATAACCTATTCCCTTAAAGGGAAGGTCCTGCTAATGAAGTCAACTGTATGCCACTGCACTGCGTAACTCACTGAGGCTCGCTGGCCGCAGCACGGACTCCCACCCCCCTTGGTAGTGTGCTTCTACTTGGCTACTGGCTTATACTGCAGTGACATATTGATTTCAGAATAGGAGAGATCATGTCTTTTAACTTACATGTGCCGTCCTCTCACTTTCATTTGGGCACCAAATATGGCACAGAGAGCTAGTATGGGTGAAGTTATGAATCTGCTGATAGAGAACTGGGAAACAGACAGGGATGTAGATAATGTAGACAGATAGTTGAAGGCTCTCCAGTGTAGGGGCCCAGTTTTTTTAATGCAGTTGCACTATCATCTTGATGTCTTTGTGCTGGAACATTGTTCCCTAGTTTGGAAAATGTGGTAAATCGGATTCACAAAACAAGTGGATTAAGTTAATCACCCCTCGGCTTTGACAATGACCTTCGCTTCTGAAGCACAATAAGGATTAGTTAGGAGTAGAAGGACATATGCCATGCAGAAGAAAAAAAAAAGATTATAGTTCTCTTGTGACAGAATGATTGAAATGGGCTATTGCTTCATGGTGAGAGGCTGTGATAAGAGGCCATGCAGCACGGCATCATATCGCTGTAATATGGTTTGAAAGGAAAATTGTGTGCAATAGTTGTATTGATATATGTCTGAACCTTCAGGAAAGCCTTCCCAGGCACAAATCTGCTTTTATTGTGTATAACATTTGCATAAACACGCTAAAATAGGAAGAGAAAAGATTACATTTACATTACAGCTATCGATTACAGCCCAGCTAACGTACATCATCCAAGATCCTTGAAGTTATTTTGAGGAAAACCGTATAATATTTCTAACAAACCGATGCTACATTATTGATCCGCACACAGGAAAGAAGTTATTTTCAGCACGGTAGGAAAGACAATACACTTATGTCACCGTGCAGTGGCTCAATAGGGCATTGCAGTAGGCAAGGTTGGGTTGACCTTTGGCCTGATTCATCAGGACGACATCGGATGTGGACATAAAGTTACTAAACACACCATGAGAGGTAGAGAAGGATAACGCTGATGGGAGATGATATTGAGAAAAAAAGTGGTGAACAACAAAAATATCCTTATTGTTACTAAAACTGAGTTCTCCTTAAAGGACAGAAAAAGGACACAAGCTCGAAATTTTTCTGACATGAGTTCAAGGGAGAACTTTACTTTCCATTTCTGTGATTGATGTTAAGATTCAAATTAATACTATTGTAGCAAATGTCAGAAATCATCTATAAAGAAAAGGTGGTAAGAAAAAGAGATGCATGTGATTCTCTATGAGAAGCTCAGCACACATTTCCACCACAGTTTTCTGACTGTAAAGTGAATGGATGACTCAGAAGCAAACATGTTTTACTTCTACTGTTGTCTATCTGTCTTTCTTTTTCTGCTTCCAAACCTCCTGCTGTTTATGCCCTTTATGTTTGCTGCACATCTACTGTTTTTATTTCCCTCTCTTCATCATGGCCTCTTGTCCGACCGCACAGTGTCATTTACAAGTAATGATTCTAAAATGTGCAGAATGATGTTATAAAAAAGGAATGGGTGGTTGAACTATGTCCTCATACATTTTTATGTTAATCATGGTTTGTTTTTGTATAGCAGTTATATTAGAGTATCCCGATGCAATGTTGACACATTGCATTAGGTAAAATGTCAAGCAGCATAAATAAATGAAAGAATAACTAAGTTATTTCTAAGCTACGTTTAGACCAGACTGATATTTTATTCTAACAGCCCAGCAACCTTTAGTAAGTACACCATCCTTTCGTGGTTGCTATAATAAAAAAAACTAACTTTATTACCCACTAAAGTTGGAATATTTTTTATTTATATTCACTGAAAAAATAAAAAAATAGAACAGCTGCACAATATTGCATCTTTTGATTTTCTGCTCTTTATATGGTAAAAATAACATTAAAATAAAAGTGTATATTACATGGGCTGTGGTTAACCTATAAGGGTAGTTAGACCCTGAGTGATACACATTTATCCTTTTTTATACACCTGGCAAAGTTCAGAAATGTTCATAAAAAAAAAAAAGAAAAGAAAAATAGCTTTGGGCAGCCATTTTCTATGCCCTAAACAATTGCCTCACATCTCATTAAATTACTAATCTGTTGAAATGATAGAGAATGGCTAAAGTTTTGAAGTGTTTTTAGGTATTATGAAACATTAAAGAGAAAATAAAATACAACACAAATATGAATACATATTGTCATAGAGGAGGTTTTAAATCAAACTGAAGGAGTAGCAACATTTTTCCAGCTGTGCATTAAAGCATTTTACATGTGTTTCAAAAATAAATAAATAAAAAAAAACAATTAAAATCAAAATGTTACTTTTTTTTTTTTATTCAATTACTGATCAGAGCTGGACAAGAAAAAATGAGCTGATGCCAATCTTTTGGTGAAATTATCGGTACATCTCTAGTGTTTCATTTCTTTTTAACCCAGTCTCTTCTTTTTTTAAACTATTATAAGAAAACTCAACAAGTAGATTCCCGGCTCTTACATAGGAGCACTGCCACCACCCACTCTGTCTGACTCCTGATGAGAGACAAAGTGGCACTGCATGTTGCATTAGGCTTGCTGTAGTGCAGAGACACATCTTCCTGCAAAAGAAAAATCGTACCCTAACTCTGCTATATTCCCTCCTCCCCTTTTTACATTTTCTCATCTCATGCCAGCAGTGTTCTTCCAATCCATGACGCCTATCAGTCTCAGCAGTGACGAGCAGCGAGTCTGCTGCTTTGTGGTTCGGGGGGGGGGATCTGCAAGGTGGAAGACGCATGCACACTGCAGCAGCGGCTTGGCAGCGTGGCACTGACATTGTCTCTTCTCAGAGGCGTGTAAAAGTGTAAACAGATTGATTGGGAGGTTTTACTGCAGTTGCTCGTGCTGACTCACCTTTTACATTATCAGCGAGGGAAAGATGCAGGGCAGGAAGGACGTGGGATGCTCATGGACTGGTTTTGTCTGTCCCCTTCTCTCCCTCATTTGCTTTCCATCCAACCCATCCAAGGTTATCCAACAGAGAGGAAAACATTGCAATCATATGGTTGAGGTGGATGAGAGAAGGTGAAACCCCACCTGAAACTACAGACATACAGAGGCCCTTCAAAGTAAGGCTTTGCTCTGTTTGCTAATCTGTCACCACTGATACAGTGTGTAAACCCAACAGAGAAGTCTGAGACCATTAAGAGGGATTGTTAAGGCATTATCTAAGGCGGCTAGCTAAAGGGAAAGGTTAGCGTTGTTCGTTCGCAATGCTGGGGGTGGATGTGCCATTTTTCTATTCTAAAATGAGCCCAATGTCACCGTGACAGAGCAGCACTCCTCTGAGGCCAGTGCTTGCCAGGGGGGAGAATGATGGATGAGTCGCCAAGAAGCCTCTCGTGCCTCATCACTGTGTACATGAACATGAGTGTATCACACAAACCCAAAGCATGCATTCACAGTCAGTCACAAAGTGACAATGCTCAATCTGCAGTGTGTTCATTCGCACTTATCTTTTGTACACATCCTGCATGGTTTCATGCACAAATACCAAGAAAAAACAGAGACAAACAGAAACCAAGATGAGCCAACACCATACTGGGATATAAACACCAAGATATGTACACATAGTGTTTCTCTTGAGTATTTTGTTTGTTATAAATAATCAACAGCATATAAACACTCTAAGGCGGACACGCACTGTGGCGTCACTATGACTGTATCCAAGACTAATAACACAATATCAAATAGCAGAGAATAATTATTTTTTTTTTGCTTACATTTTTTTCCCTACACTCGTGTCTTTTATCCAGTAGCAGCAAATAACAGCCGTGCAAAACAACAGCATATTCAGGCTTAATACCATTTTACCCCTCTTCACTCTTAACCATTAAATATCTGCATTTATAAGGGGTAGGGAGTCCAAATTTTGCTGTAGAGAAAAGGCTAAACGACATGACTCTTTAGGGCTTAAAAGTAGAGTTTTCATATTAAAATACATGAATAAATAAATAAAGTATTATTGTCATTGGCTCATTACCTACATCAAGAGAGACCAATGTTTAAAACAATCTCGAAACTGATGTCTTTTATTATACAATTCATTCTATTTAAAGTTATTCTACTGCAGATTTCTGCAGGTGTACACAGCACATAGTAGAACAGAGCATTATAGCATTGTCTCTCCTTTACCTTTTGCTGCCTCTGTCAAACAGATGGATAAAGTAAAGCTATAATTTTCTTTTTCTTTAAAGCCAGATAAATCAGATTATACGTATTTACAGTCGTTTACAGGAAAATTTGTGAGCCATCCTGATCATGTCACAAGATCATCACTTCAAACCTCAGTCATTATGGGTCCCTGAGCTAGACCCTTCAATTCTCCCCAGAAGCTGTAAGCTGCTCTCTGCTCTTTTTAGAAGATGACAAACTGCAATGCAGTTGAAATAACAAAATTGATTATTCTATCTCTGTTTTTTTTTGTTTTTTTTTTTTAAATAGCCATAGTATGGAAAATAAAAGAGATTTATAGGAAAACACAGTTTTTAAACAACACAAAGGAACAAAATAGCTATTATCAGCAAGACATAATTTCAGTGATATCCTACAAAGATAATAACAGCGAAAGGCCTGTTATTCTGGTTAATTAGAATTTGGAAACTACAATTAGTAGTTGTTAAGCAGGTGATCACATAAACACAAACCTTTTGCTATGTATCATAATAAAAACAGCTAGAAATAACTGTTACTGGACAAATGATTACAGCTAAATGATGCATGTTTATAAAAAATATTTGATGACACTATGATATCTTTTTTTATAAACCAATGATCAGCCATCCACTTTTAGCCCACACTCTCGTATAACTAGGCTCTTCCTGGCACACTCTTTGGCGGCTTAAAAAAACCCAAAACATCCTAATAACACCTTGATACTAATAACATGCATCACAGTAAATGACTGCGACAGAATTAATGGCTCTTTACTTTATTCACTTTAAGTGGTGTGTTTTTCTGTATCAGGAATAAGTAACAACTGATCAAACAACTCAAATTCTTGTAAGAGTGTCCCACGTCTTAGTGGGATAATTTAACCTACAAAGGTCAGCCTTAAACATATTGGATTGTAAACTTAAGGCTGGCAAACTATTAGCTGCTTTAAAATACTGCACTGAGGTATAGATATACCTATATTTATCTCTTCCTATGCAATACACCACTGGCAGACAATTATTCACCACAGCCACAGATATACACTTCTGAACGATTACATTCAAAAAGCAATTATCCAAAGAGCTGATTACCTGCTGAAAATTGCAACCACTAATGCCACTTCAATAGTTAATTCATGCCACACTCATGCAAGATCATTTCATTAAATGAGGCTTATTTCTATCTGTGAATCTGTGCCACATAAAGAACTTTCACAATTTGGATCTCACAGTTGGGACATCTAAACTAAGCAAAGCAATAACTCTGGAGCATCATATGAATCTGATCTGATTATTGCATATTTACAGTGACTGCAAAAGATTACAGATGTCATCTTTTTGGAATCAGATTACTCTAATTCTATTACATTTAATCAAATACTGCTACACAGCCTTGCTGAGCTGAGTGAAAGCAGAATTCCTGACTATCCTTGCACAGATGTGAGTCTATACAAGCAGCAGTGGAGAAATATAGGCAGCCTCTAGTGAGCAAGGTGCATAGAGCTGAGTGCCCATCCATCACAACCCTGCAGAAAAAGGCTATGCTGGTGCAGTTGGCTCAAGCCCCCTTAGCCTCACATCTTAAAGGAAGGGAGGAGCAAGTGGAGAAAGGAAAGGACATTAAGAAAAAAGGCTCATAATCGTAGTCTATCAGGATGGAGGAGGGAGCAGTGCAAAACCATCCAACAAGGGGTCTAAAGAAAAAAATGCTTGGCTTTTTGATTGATGGAGTAAGCTTATTCGATTGTAGTGTTTTTTCCCCGCAGCCCAGTTCACAAAGGTGTACGGCAATGATTACTTGTAGTCCAGCCATGGCAAGAAGTGGATGGCGCCTCCACTTTGATATTAGGATTAATGACCATGCTGATCAGTCGCTCTGGACATCTTTCATACCTATACTACATTCCACAGCCAGACCGGCCAACTGTGGCAAACTAAAAAACGGCTCTTCGATCAAATATAATGAAATAGACTTCCACAGAAACAATCAATAAACAATAAGTGGGATTACTTCAGCTTAACTATAGGTAATGCTTTGTAAAAAAATCAATATGGAAAAGAAAAAGAGCTTTCAAATATTGTATTCCATAAGTCATTCAAATGCTCTTATACTGAACAACATTCAAAAATGACAAATCTTGTTAAATGTCTGATATTCATATTTCAAGATTACTAAAAAAAAGAGAATGAAACAATGGAATAAAAGAGTAAACTTTGTCCAAACTCACAAAAAATAAGAGGCTTTTGTACGGTTCATTTTTTAGATAAATGTTAATCTTAAAAGAAGTTTTAGTCACATTAGAATGCTAGCATTATCCTAACTATGTGTAGTATATGTGGAAACGAACATTAGTCAGAGGGTGCAGAGTAACTCAGTTCTTATAAGAAATTGCTTATGGACTTGAGGGTTGTATCTTTTATGTAAAACCTTTTGAGAACTCCCTTATTTTACAAGTTTAAGTGACATTCCACTACTTCAAATAAAATTTCATTATACTAAAGTTAGCAAATAATATTAATTCAAAAACACTAGCAACACCAGGACACATTCTTTACAAGATTTATTTTCTAATATTTGCCACATGTCAGTGGTATATTCAATTCAATTCAATTCAGTTTATTTATATAGCGCCAAATCACAACACATGTCATCTCAAGGCACTTCACAAAGACAGTTCATTCAAATCACACAGACAGATTAGTTAAAAGTTTTCTATCTAAGGAAAATGCTTACATCTAAGGTATATGCTTATATAAAAAAATAAACAGACAACTTATTTCCTGTAATTATATTAAAAAATGGTTTATGGGACAATAGCTCCAAAACTTTATTACTGTCCTGAAGAGCCAGTATATTCTTAAGGGGAAATGTAGTTTTCATTGTGTGTCTTTATTTTTGACATAAAATATAACACTTCTGCTACTAATATACTGATTACCATTTGTCTTATGAACAACTGGATGCTCTTTCTGCTGCCTATTATTTAAGTTCAAAGTTTATCTGAGGATGTTAGTATGCAAAATCTATTAGCTGTCACCAAGGGATTCGTATACCACCACTTCCTGGCTAAGCGTAATGTTAAGTGTAATATGGAAATATTATAAAGTGGGAAAACATACCAAAGTGTCCCACAGCACAAACCTTCCTTTAGTCCCATCTTTTTCCATCTACTTTACCTGCTTTGTTATGCTGACAGTTTCAACGAAAAGAGACAGTTGAGGTGGCTGGGACACCTTTTTCGGTCCCGCCGGTCACCTCGTTTGGGAGAAGTTCTAGGCATGTCTTCAAACTTCCTTCCACATTTGCCTAGCGGTGAAACCGCTCTACTGAGGAAACCATCTCCTTCGCTCTTCACCTCAGCCTGTTACACCTGGAGGAGAAGAACACCCATGTGCGGATGCTGTTCCTGGACTTCAGTTCACTGTTCAACATGATCATCCCTAAGCAGCCTTTCTGTGTGGGTTGGAGGCTGTAGCACCTACGACTGGAAGAACGCAAGGGGAGGATCATCAGGACCCCTCTTCCCTCCATTCAGGACATCTCATCTCAGTGCTGCATGTCCTGAGCCCTTAACATCATCAGTGACCCCTCTGACCCCTGTCATGGACTGTTCTCCCTGCTGCCTTCTGGGAAGAGGCTCTGCAGCATCCGGTGCAGAACCACCAGGTCCTGCAACAGCTTTTTTCCCCTCTGCTATCTGACTGATGAACTGTTAAAAACTCTAATCTGCACTCTGCATCAATATACACAGATCTGAACCTGGGGATATTTTGGGAACATGCTGCACCATTATTTGCAACATTATTTGCACTTTAAACATTGCTGAACCTTCATCCATTCACTTAAGACCATTTTGCACTTCTGTTATTTTGCACAGTTAACTTCGTTGTCACTGCTGCAATTTATTTTTATATTGTACTACACTGCTATTCTATTTCAAATGCAATCTCATTACATTGTCATAACGTGTATGCAACGAAATTTCGTTTTGGCTGCACCGTGTGTATAAGGACAATAAAGTTTATCTAAGTAAGTCTATACGTGTTTTTGTCCATAGTCATCATTATATATGAATCTATGATATATGTGCCATTTTATATGAGGCAAAAAAAAACGGAAACTAAACTAGCAGTAAAACCATGACTGTTGTCAGAGTAGACTGTTGCTAACCGTGCAGTTAATCTGGCGCCTTTGCCCCATGCACCTTTAGTGTCCTGTAACTAAAAACGATCCCCTCAGTCACCTTTCCTGCAACTTTAGAGCAATATGTGGAGCCACCAAGCATAGATAATCACTTTGTATTGATCTGGTCACATGTTTACGGCAAATAAGTAAAAGGTTACTGTGAAACCCGCAGAAAAAAGCTGATGCTAAAAGGTATCATGGTGCTTGTCCTTTGTTCTCTGTTTCTCTGCTGTCACTGCGTGAGAGCTTACCTGAGTTTCTCTGAATCTTATCTGATTACTTGTGGCAGCCGCATACTGTAGAGGAAGCTTCAAAAGACAAGCATTGATTTCAAACAAATCTGCCTAGACATCTCCCGTTTCTGGTTCGGTACACCTTTCCACAGCTAATGAGCAGCCATCTTTATTCCCTACAGGGTAAGATGTCTTATTTCATGCCTTGTGTCGGGATTCACTGGCGATTCATTGCCAGGGAGCCGAGATGTAGGAGGGAAAGTAAGAAAAGAGTATGTTGGTTAAGCCTGAGCTTTGAGACAGACAACTCAGTATGGTAATCCCTTCTGAGCAGCAGTAAGCCTTCGGTTATCACTCGTTAGAATTGTGCATCCTTTAAACACATTAACTTAGGTCTTAATGTTGGCCCTTTTTGTATGACACAGCATCTGTTCGAAGAAGACAGTCACTAAGCTCAGAAGGAAGACGCACACTAATTACTGTCAAGAATGTTTTAATAGGTAAAGGAGTATTTTTTTTATTCATTAGCATATTTTAAAGCCGTCTGAATCATTCCTGACAGTACTTAATACAAATGTAGTAACCCTCAAACGTGTCGCAGAGGAAACCTGAAGAATAAATTAGTCTTGAACATCATCATCACATTAGTCTAATATGGTAGCATTCACTTGGTTGCATAATTACTTTTTTAATAATGCATACATTTGGGCTGCAAATCTAGTTATCAGGTAAACAAGCTAAAGCCTTCTTCAATTGACAGGCTTGTTACAGTGGCACTCAATGTTCTGTCAAGTAGCAAAATCTAAGGCAAAAAAGATAAAATAATAAATACTGGTGTTCAACTTAATAAAGAGCACAGGTGCTTAAAATAATTGAACCTTTTCATCAGGAGGTTTAATAATATATGTTTACATATGTCATGTGTATCAATGGGACTTCTTGAGTGGTGTAGATTTATTAGAAAATGAAGATAGATAAATAATTTTTTATCAGTTTTGAGAGATACAGAAGACATGAATTTTTATTCTTCTGGTTATGAAGCCGTTGTCTACATGGAACGATTCGGCACCTAATAAACCGAGGTTAAGGTTGTATGAGACAGAGCTCAGGGATTATCAGATCATATAGTAGCTCCATAGATTCTTCTCCATATTACATTTCTTCAAGTGGACTAAAACGGGAGAAAAAGAAATGTTTGGGGACCTGACAGTTGGCTCTCAAACAGTACAACTGAAGGTTGGAACAAGAATGAACAAGCTGAGGGAAACTCCTACTAGGTGGGACAAGTTAAACTTTTGGCAAATTCCTTCAAGTAGACTTGTTAAGTTTTTATCAGTATGTTGTGAAGAAGCTAACATGTAAATGTGATGTGTAATGAGTAGGAATACAAGTTATGGTTCATCGAATTACTCTAAAGCTTAATGATCTTGTCGATGAGCAGATAAAAAAACTCCCAACCCCGTACCAAAACGATCATCCATTAACATAAGAGCCTAAATATTTTTTCAAAGTATGTTAAATTAAAGAACAAAAATGTAAATCATTATGTATTGTTCCGGCTCTGTTGAACCACGGTTAAATAACAAAAAAATATCAAACCAGACGGCACAAAACGTGAAGTCAAGCTTTAACACCGTTTTTTTTTTCAAAAGAAAGGATGATAAAGGAGAGGTTTGTTATCTATCATTTCATTTTTTTAAACACATAGTCTACAATATTATAAAATAATGGCATAGTTATGGATAGTAAAATAAGTATATATAAGTAACACTCTGGTATGATAGGGTTTGTTCTTCAATCGACTCCCTCTAGTGGTCTGCAGCACTTACGATTTTGCGAAGCGAGGTTGCTATTGTTTTTAGCATTAGCTTCGCTCTCTTTGTTTTTGCCTGCAGCTTTTTGCTTGTGGTTGCGGGGTTTTGTTTTTTTTTTTTTGCATTTGTTTTATTGATTATAGGCTTCAGTGATTGTAACTGTTTGCAGCTTTTTCTGTTGCATTTGTTTTTTTGCATCATACATGTGTTTGCAACTCATTTTGTCGTTTCCTGTGTATTTGCACCTGTCAGCCACTGTGATCCACTTGTAGAATAACACTTATTCAAACAGAATCACTGTAAATTTATAGCATGTATCAGAACACTGGATTTGAATGAAATTAACAGATGAATGGAAATAGAGTCCCGCTCCATTGCCAGGTTGAAGAACAAAGGAGGAAAAGCAAATGAAAACAAAAAAAAAGTAATCTAAGATCCAAATCCTCAATGTAGCTCAAAATAATTACCAGCATAAGATTAAAAATAAATGTAAATAACTGTATTTTGGAATAGTGTACATCTTATCTGCATAAACTTTATATTAAATTGATAAAGATATCAACTAATAAATGCCCCTACACAATAATGAGGTGACAAAGTACTGCTTTATCTTCTGAAATTCCTTAGAAAAAAAGTGGGAACTAATGGCCAAATTATACCTGCATTCTGATCAGACACATCAGCAACACAACACTGTTGTGTTTGTATTTTATAATGGCAAATAAAACCCTTTTTTTTTCAAAAACTAGAACAAGCTATTCAAGGTTATTTAAATTAACAGCTTTTTGTGCCACCTAGCTGGCTTCTGGAGGAAATGAAACAAATCTTTCAAGGCTGATTTCTCTTTTTCGTACTTTGGAGAGTCTCAACAGTCAAATGGAAATGTCCTTTCAATTTCTTTTTTAATTCTACAACTTTGACATCATGGAAAAGCTTAAACTCTAAACTTCCAGTATCTGTAAATAAAATGACCCCAGGTAGACCTGCTTATGGTCATGGCCTGTATGAAATATAAGTAATCATATGAGGTACTCACTACTCTTAATTCTCTTTCAATTTTAGAGCTTGATTTACAGAGGAGGGGCACTGGTTGTGCACCCCCTTCTATAGTAACTGGAGTGTGTGTGTGTGTGTGTGGGTGTGTGTGGGTGTGTGTATGGGTGTGTGTGTGTGTGTGTGGGGGGGGGGTCTAACAGAGGTCGCATACGCAGGTTTAATCAATAACATTTATTCTTTTAGATTTTGTTATCATTTATATTTTTTAATGCATAACTGATACTTTTAGCACTTTGAGATATTCTTAAGCCATGTGCAGTGTATTCAAATATTACTCTTTGTGGTCATTATCAACTGAAATGTTTTTCTGCCTTATAAGACTCTTTAATTAATTAACTATTCATTATTTCCAGAACATGTAAAATCAGCAACACATGTAAAAGCCTCCCTAAAATAGTACAGTCCATTTCCTTTTTGCAGCTGTTATCAGTTACATAATCAATCTTTATTGATCAGCTGCCACATGCCTAATAACTGCACATGATATCTAGGCTTCTTATTTAAAATCTTTGGATTTTTTTGTGTCGACAAAATCTGTTTTGGTTTGACCGTCCTTGAATGGCTTTTAGCGTTAGCCTTGACAGGGAAAAAAAAAATCCCCAAAATGTCCCTTTGTGGTTCAAAGTAATTTGGTTTATGCTGCCTGTGATCTTTGGCTGTGGCACCAATCAAACTGACAATGGAGAACCACAATGACTTGGTGATCACAACAACAATGAGGGTGGCATTGTTATATATTCTGTCTGTTGCTATCCTTAGGTCTTCTGTGTTTGCTGAGACAGCAGATGACTTGCCATGCTCTTTCGGCTCCTTGCTCAAACAGGGCAGGAGAGACTTAATTGCCTCATTAGCAAAAGGGCCGAACAATGATTCAGCCTCCTTCACATTGTTCAATGTCATGAGTGCAACTGAGAGGAAAGGTTAATAGAGTAAACAGGGCTTCAGTTTTCTAAATGCAAAAATGTTTATTTTTCAATATGATCGGAGGATGAAACTGAGCTATTTCATTTCCCACCGGTAAATTTTTACATTTAATTCAATTTTATCAGGCCGCTGCATATTCTAACCTCTTTTATTTCTTATTTCAGAACATAACACAGTCTACTACTGCTATGTTTTAACTACCACAGAATTCCCTTTTAAGCTTGGACTCGTCTAGAAAGCAGAGTCATCATGCCAACTTTAATTATTTTAAGAGCTTTAATTTGCAAACTCTGCTATTTTCACTTCCGCAGCTGCTTTGAGTCTCAGACAGCAAATCAAGCCAAAGGCAAACACTCTTGGTGTGCCTCTCAAAGAAAGACACACAGCACAAAAATGATGTCTGCGGCTGAAAGAAAATGCGATCTAAAAAGAACCTAATGGTTAATAACTTTGAGAGAAGCATTAATCTCAGAGTGCGTGAAAGTTTTCCTTGTGCAGCAGCATCATCCGCAAACTGAAATAGATCACTATTCTGCATCTAGAAATCACAATGAAATTATTTTCTACTGAACATGACAGTTTGGACAACACTGCCAAACCATGAAAGGCATCTTGAATGTCCTCCTAAGCCCCTGTCTGCCTCTTGACAAGAGATGTGCTGCTATGTAAGTCGGGTCTGACAAAATGCATGATGGGCCAGGCTAAACAAGCAGACTAAGACCAAAAATGTCTTGTCTTTCTCTAACAATTACATTCCAAGTCCTGTAATAAATGCAGCAATTATGCAGGAACACAAAAACATCCAATATTTATTTTGGGTCTGTAAAAATCCTAAACTGTCTTCCTGTTCTTAGTGGAAATGGGTTCTATTTTGGAAGACAGTATATACAAACACTGTAAGATATAACTGCTCTGCAACCCACCTTCCCCACTGCAGAGGCTATAATAAAAAAGTGCAGCGACGCATCTGCATGGGCAATACAGCGTGAAGGCTCTATTTCATCAACAAGTCAAGTCTAACGAGTTGGAAGAAAAAGGTGGTGGTGCCATATGTTCTGAACCACTTTGCTTGGAAAGGGAAAACAAAGATGAAAAGAGAGAGGGAGAAAGGCTTTCTCAGCAGAGACTAACACTGTACTCCAACCACAGCCTGCTAACAAAAAACAAAAAAAACAACTATATATCCACTGTTGTAACAAATGTCTTCAACCTAGCAGCCCTAATAAAAGGTGCTGTGTTGCTTAATTCTTAAAGGAGTGTTGCAGTGTAGTCAGTGACAGTAGATATTTAACGTGTGGAAACCTTGAAACCGATTAGTGATATTTAGCACAGCATTTTTTGTGCCATGCTATGAAAGACCAAGGGGCTTCCTGTATGGTTGGATAATTAAATCATCAATCACACAGCATCTGCAGTGAAACGCAAAAGGACTGGCACCCCAAAACCATTGCATTTTACAGTTTCTGCTAAATGGTAATGATGCAAGGTGCAATTCTGATGACAAAGGATTCCGAGTCTATGGAGAAAGGAGAGGATCAGCAGAAATTCTCTATCTTGTGGAAATTTAAAGGTCAAATCCAAAGGGGTGTTAGGGAACATAAACAGATTGTTTCCAGTCTTTAAAACCACAGCATTAACCACTTTACTCTTTTCTTGTAATACAATATGACTTAAATCACATTACTATTTTAAGATCTGGATGAAGACAATGTTAAAAAGGGATATTTCAGTATTTGACAACTACTGTTTCGAGTCTGTTTAAGTAGTCGTAATGAGTCAACATCTTACCTTTATTAGTTAACTGTTTTGTATTTTCCTTACAAAATATTTTTTTCTGGCTTAGTCTTTGCTAATTGTGACATTCCTTGGTCCAGAGAGAACCTAATTATGGAGACTTGTGGTGTATAGCAT
This sequence comes from Jordanella pulchra, assembly GCA_034780135.1. Lineage (NCBI taxonomy): Eukaryota > Metazoa > Chordata > Actinopteri > Cyprinodontiformes > Cyprinodontidae > Jordanella > Jordanella pulchra. Next base: position 11,984 of record JAUZNJ010053622.1, on the reverse strand, counting down.
TAAAGAAAAACTGCCTGGTGGAAAAGTAAGGCAGAATATGAATCATTTAAATAGTATTCACTTAAATATTTACAATTACGCTGTTAAAAACTCCTTATGTTTAAATCACTGATAATGACATTGACTGGAAAATTTCACATGGACTGCTCACATTGGTATGAAACATAAATAGAACAACTGTTGGCTCACAATACTCGAGCTACATTTCCCGTTTAAAAAGGTTTACTCTCTGCAAACTTATAAACTAGTCAAATGTTCACAAATCACAGTTTACATGATGCAGAACAATGCTTTTGAGACAGTTAATTCAGCTATATTCACACTTGAGGTCTTTCTGCCAGTTCTATATATATATATATATTTTTTTTTACTTGGTTGTTCATACTACTAATTAAATTCTAATCCATCAGGCTTGTGAACAGTTCACAACCCCAAAGCAAAGGAATAATGGTGGATGCCTGTGTCCCTGTGTTATTGTTCAACTGTGGAGCAATGAGAACCATGATATTATCACTACATTATAACAAGATCGGGAAAGGTAAGAAAGAAGAGAGCATGGTTATTTACAAGGGCATAGAGTGGAGCAGTGACTATTACTCTGTACTGTAGAAAAATCTGTGTGGATTTTCAGTGGGAGGCAGGACAATAAGGTTACATTTGGATAAAATGTGACATGATCTTTCAGAAAGCTGAAGCTTGGAATCCTATCAGTTGCATATTAGATTTACCACCACATGTGAAAGTGGCTAAAATCGTATTTGTGGTAGTGAAAAGATCAACTTTGGGTCACATCTGCTTGCTGTATGCACATTGCCCGCTCAACCTATATTACTCGTATATACTCATTACTCACTATATTACTTTTACTCTAGATTTTTAATTTGTAAAGACATTAAGAGAACTAGCTACTTTAGATGGTAACTCCGTATAAAGTTTATCAGAATTGAACTACTAAAATTATAAGTTATATTGTTGAAATGGAACAGATCTCCCCTCCCAAATAGTCTTCAAGTAACTATTTTGCCAACCCTCTATGTAATCAGAAACCAGATAATTCACTACCTTGTACAGTAACCACAATACATCTTTCCTGGCTGTTTTGTGATGACCAAGCAAAGTTAAGGACGAATGTCTGAGGGACAAGTGGAACCTTTACTGATTAAAGCCTTAACTGCTTTAGGGAAGACTGGTGAGCAAACGAGGAAATGAAGTGAGACAATGGAGCGTGAGGGTTCAAAACACCTAATGGAGTGGCCTGCTTGCTGAGCTAATAGACTGCTTCAAATTGAAAGGAGCAGCAGGCGTCTAAATAGAGCGACGAGGAACATTTCCTCCTGTTCATTTCATCAGCTTCTACTTGGAAAAAAATAGAAGAGAAGAAGAGGATACAAACTTTCCCTGCCATCCATTGATTGTGATAGCAAGAGATTTCTTAATATTTAATCAATCATCCAGATTGAACCATGACTGAATTCCTTGTGGAGTAAAAACTGTGTTTCAATTGTGCCAAAATGTGGTGGAAGAGGAAAAATCTCTTCTACACTCAATAATTTTCTATTATGCTTTATGTAGATTAATGGGTAAGATGCACACAAGTTGTGAGCTTTATTTTCTTGCTAATACTTAGCTCTTATGAATAAAAAAAGATTTTCCAAGCTGAATTCTGACCATAATAGTCAGTAGAAGTCTGACAGGTACTCTTAAACCACCAATTAAACTGTTAAACAACTGCTAAGAAAGAATCAATTATTAATATGAAGCTTGTAAGATTTGGCAATTTACAAAAATATGATTTATTCCGCAATAAAGACACCCTTTATGTTCAATTATAGTTTAAGAAAACAAGTCATGCTACTCAGCTTCAAGCTGAGTGGAAGACTTGACCTCTTCCTCAACGCTGTGGGGCCACAACTGTGCTAATTAGCTGTAAATTGTTAATCAATAAATGCAGTTTTTCATTCTCTGTACCATTGATGCATGCACTAACCTGCATCGCAGTAACAGGAATTTAGCTATTTTGGCAGTTTATTTTCAGACACAGTTGGATTGCACAGCTTCTTACAAAACCGGAGATATCCCTGGTCTCAGAGACAGAAAACATTGATCAAAAGCATGTTCTGCTTAAAAAGGAAAAACACGGCAGCGTTACCAAGCGCTGCCAGTTTTCACTGAGGCAGAAAGCACTTGAAAGCACCGCAAAAGGGCTGTGGGCACACAGATGATAGCATCTCAACCTCTCCCCCGATAAACAAATCATTTTAAATGGTGTTTTTGCAAGGTGTCTGAATTTTAATCACATCTGCACTCACCATTAAATCCCATCTCGTGTACTGCCAATATCTGCAAAGAATTAGGATGGACATTGAGTGGGGTGAATCCATGCAAGACTGTTTCTTTCTCCACCATAGACAGACATCAGCATTTATCTCAGTTTTGTTTGCTTCCTGATTTACTCACTAATTACATAAAGCGATCCTAGCACTTGATTAGAACCCAGAACTAATGCCTACAAGATGCAAATCACTTAATATTTTCTTAGGAAAGTAAAAGCGGTAATTATACCCGCACAACTATCCTTCACAATCAGTTTCAACTGAAAACGAGGCTGAGGGTGTGTGGTTTTGGAGGAAATGCTCAAGGTGTAATGATGCAATTAGATGGAACATTATATTAAGTTCATCAAAATATGTCAGAACCAGATTTTAGCAAACTATCTACATTTTTTCATTGGAGAAAGGTTTTTACAAATAAATAAAGTGCTTTATACAATCTGTAACAAGTAGAAAATACTTGCGTTTATATTTGACTTCTCTGATTATTGCAGCTTCCAACAGGACCTTGTTGAAGCTGGTTGTATGAAATAGCTACTTTTTATTCTTTAGCAAATCTGGGGAAACAATTTACATATTTCTTTTTTATTGATTTCTAACTAACTTGTCTTGCATTAAAAACTAAAGATGGTGAACAAGAAATATGGCAAAACAGGAAAGTGATCATTTGCTGCTTTAAATGCAAAATAATATTGTGGGATATAGTTAACTCTTTCTTAAATCTTAAAGTGCTTTTTAAACAACTTTTTAAAATAAATCCAAATCAAATAATAAAAAATGTAGAATCTTGCTCTTGCAAATGCCCAAATCACATCAAGGACATATTCTGGAAAGCATAGAGTAAAATCGAATATTTTCCTTTATAACAGGAACCAAAGTAAATAGAAGGAATTACTCTAAACAAACATTAAACTGAACTGTAGCAACAGCAGATGTATTTGGCTAAGCCACTTGAAATCAAACCTCATGATGGAAAGCCCTGCAAACTATTTTTGCAGCCTCCGCATGTGTATCTTATTGGAGGTTAAAAGTGCGTTCTTCGCATGATGCAGCTGTAGATCACTACCTTGTATATCAGAAAAAATGCAGCCGAAGCAGTTCTGAAGTATCAGCAAGATAGTAGCCTATAAAAAAAGCCTCATAATGGTTCAGTTAACAGAAAGAAATATTGCTTTGGAGAGGTAATGGAGGTAAAAGAATTGTTAGACTAGGTTACATAACTGTGTAAGTTATAAACCACAGATGTTTAAGAAAGAAAAGTTATTTGCAAAACATTTCAGCAATTATTTCATGTAAGAAAAGCCCCCCTGAAATCTTAACCATTCTATGTTTAAACTATTGTATAGAATAGGAGTTATTGTGCAAGAATTATCTGCCTGTTATTGTTCCTAGTACTGCAGAACTATGCAGTTTGCTTGTGTGGAGAATTGCCATGTGGCTCCAGTTAATGTGAACGTGAGCCTCCCCAGAACATCTGTCAAAGATTAGCAGTAAAGTGAAAAAGGCAGTTCCTGTTCATACATTCCAAAATAATCTGGCAACAATTTTCCTCTAAGAAGGATGAAAGGGGGAGGGGTCTGCAGGTCAGAGAAACTGCACAAACTCCTCTCTGTTAAGGAGTGTGTCTTGGTTTTTAAAAGGGCAGAAAAATATTTGAATATAATGAACAGATAGTATACAAACACTGTAGGAATGACCCATTTTACTAAGAGGCAAAAAAATCTATCCTATAGAAGAATGATCTTGATATGAACCAAAATGCAATATAACACAAAGCGCTGCTTTTAGGGATAAAGGTTCTTTCTTCACAAAGCTCATTTTGACCTGCAAACATTTCTGACTTTAAGGGTAGTATTGATTTCACAGTGTTGGATTAACAATCCCCCATGTCTATAAGCACCACATTTGATGGAAAATAAAGGATCTCTTAGATAAGAGACAAGAGGGTGGCTCATCATTTGGGGTAACATGCTGTCACCAAATGCCTTAAGCATCAGAAGGTAAAGTGTGTTGCGGGTAAATTTTTTTTTAATTAAAGATATCTGTCTGTTTTTATAAGGATGGCTTAACGTTTATACTAATTTCAGAGGCCTGATGGGACCTTTTGTGTTCCACGGTGCTATGCCCTTGCAGAGCCGTTCTGATGGCCACTTTTTGCTTTTACTAACACAATCTTCTGTCCACAGAAAATCTATTTACACTTTGTGCTGTATGTGAAACAATTGACATTGGAATGTGGAGGAAAAGTCATGTTACAGTGTGGAGAAAAGTGTGATAAATATTTGCTCTTCTTATTCCATTCCGTGTCCTACAGTGTAAATGTGAGATAGACTGGATTATAAATCCTGTATTGACATGCTGCACAGTTAATCCATAATATGTGCATGAAATTATAGTTTACTGGGCAAATAGTTTACTGTTAGATAAAATGGAGAAATAGAAAAGCAACACACCTAACAAATTTGGCATGCATGCTGCTTATTTTATGTTGCAAAATTGTCAAATGAAAGTTTTGTGGTTGTAAATAAAATCAGTAAGTTTGTTCATGTTATACCAGAAGTCAGGTACAGTAGGTGGTCCTTATTTAAAGATGAAAGAAGCAAATATACATGCCTGTTATAGTCAACCCTTCTGAAGAAACACAACAGTTCTGACTCTGGGCTTTATGTTACCAGAACCAGGACAGGAAAAATTACTGCATACCCAGTTTTTTTCTTACCCTGATCACAACCGGTTCCAACCTTTGCCCTCTGGTAGGCACTACAGACCACTGTATGCCAAAAACAACAGATTCAGGAACAATTTCTTATCACAAGCCATCACTATAATGAGCAGCTGACTAATACTCGCAGCGTCAGGAACAACTCAGCAACTCCACCTCCATTTAGCTCATGTTCACTGGTTACCATTGATTCTGATATCTAATAATTCATGTCTCTATCCTCTGCTTATTGCACTATGGTCCCACTTTTGAATTATTTCTTATTACTGTATAATTATATTATTCCATTAGTAAGTACATCATAAGTATTGTGCAATCCAAAGTCAAATTCGTGGTATGTATATTAAGAACATAAAGACGATTCTTATACTTAAGAAATAATCACATAAGCCTAAACCAAAACCAAAAAAAAAAAGTCTAGAGGCTGAATATTTGGTGGTCTAACACTTAATCAAAGTGTACTGTATAGCATATCCCTAGCATTTCCTATTTTTTATATTATATCCCAAGCTTTTGGGATATAAGGTGGTTTAAAGACTGTTTACACATTTTAGGGATCATGGATCAGCTTGAAAACATTTAAATCCTTGTAGAGATCATGGTGCCTTATGCTATAAAACATATGCTGTTGGAATGGTTATTTAAACAGGACAATTAACCCAAAAAACACCTGTAAGTGGGAAGAATACTGTTTTCAGACCAGCAAGATTAATGGTATAAATCTCATAAACCCAGTCTGGAAAACCCATTAACAGGATTTAAAATCTTCTAGAACTTTTTTTATAAATTGAATGTTAGAATTTTTTAGGGGAAAAATGCATAGCATTTTAGTATTTTCTTTCCCCTTCCCTCTTTTGAAAATGGATTTTGCTGTAACTGATTTCTTTAAACACACCAGTGTTATTTCACAAATAGACTGTATGGGCATAATGATTACTACTTGATGGTTTTGAAGGTGTTTTCTGACAATGTATAAGCACAAGACAAATGCCACCAACAGAGCTATCAAATTTCTGCCATAGACTCCACAAACAATACTTTCAAAGTTGGGAAAATGCATAGGGGATGTCAACTGACGATGCAGAAGAATATTGTAAGTCAAAAACAAGATCAAAAGCAAGCTCGAATGCATCATAACTAGATGTCAAATATCAGAAAAGTCTCTGACTTGGAATGTCAAAAGTCTTTGACTGGCTGTGTGTGTGTGTGGGAGTGTGATTCAGGCACAAGCACATCAAGATGTCACTTCATAACCTCTGGCTCAGGAGGCTCCTGTCATCTTCACATTTCAGAGATCCTCTGCCTGCCCTGCCAGCCATGCTAAATATAGAATGGGGACAGAATTTCTGTACGGAGCCACTGCTCTCTTTATCTACATCTAATGTTAACATGCATGTTTTTTTTGCACAGCCATCTTCCTACTGTTCTCCACATATGCATCCAGAACTACATGGATCAGCACATCAAGAGATCTTAAGATCCTTATTGCACTCAGAGTGCAGAGGTTTGGATCCCTTATAAGAGTTGCTCACGCTTTCCAATTACATTTCTGTCTGGGGTCTTGGGCTGTGTTATTGTGCCTCGGACAGTCGCTTAAAAATTTTCCCATTCTGTCCAGAGGAACAATCAATCACTCGTCTTTACCTGGCCAGATCTCAAAACGCATCACTCTGTCAGAAAGAGAGAAAGAGTTACTTTATTTGACCTTGTTCTGCTTCTTACTTCGTCTGGGCAGAGTTACCAAAGGGAACAGAAGAACTCTCTGTGGCAATTAATTGTGCTACTTATCTGTAATGTGAACACTGGATATTACATCTCCAGCAGATATTAATTTAGGATGTCTCAGGATGAGCAAGACCAAAGCTAAATATAAAGAGAAGCCCATATTATAGAATATAGATTCTTTTGTAATGTGATAACCCCTTTTTTGGCTTTGTTTTTTTCCCTTTCTTCTTTTTTTTTTTACTTAGTCATTGTGTTCAGTTGGAACGAAACACCGAGTTAAACGGGAAAAAACAGTCTTAATTTTTGTTATTTTTTGGACAAGCAGATGAATTATAATTTTTCACCAAATAAAATTATAAAATGGAGGACATTCAATTTAACTAAAGATGAAGGGAAAAAAGCCTTCACCGTGGCAACAAGTCTATTAATACTCCAGGCACATGCGTGTGGTTATTTTGAGACAGCGGGAGCACTATTAATAGCTACAAACACATCAAGCCTGTAAAAATAAATGTGTAATGTTGGAATTGCATTTCCACACAATACCTGAAAATTCTGGTTATTTGTGTTCATCCAGTGAATGAAGCCAGTTAATAAATAACACTTGATTCATAAAATATGACCAAATTGTAGCAATAATTATGTAAACTAGAGTGAATATTTCACAGATCACAAATAAAGTTCTAAGCATTTATAATCAATGTGCAGCACTTCATTTCCATGATGACCAGTCTCTATGTTATGATTTTCATTCTTGTCAAAGTCTACAGTTGTTATGTTTAATAAAGGCATTTGCTAAACTCCTTTGTGTTTGCTTAGAAAAGAAAAAAAACAAAGACTTTCAAAATAGCAAACTAGGACATTCTGAACTGGGCAATAAATTTCCTTTTTACTGAATTGTGCTGTACAAATAAACCTGTACAGCACAATTCAGTAAAAACAAAATTCAAAGTCCTTTACATAAATTAAACAGTAGAATAGTAAACTAGATGATCAAAAACATATTAGACTCTTGAAAACACTTGAGAATAAGACTTTTGTTGGTTGAGTATTGGCAAAAAATGGTCTCATCTTAGTTTTTACAGATCATTTTTTTCTCTTTTTTACAAAGCAAGAAAAGTCCTGCAAGGCACTGGATTTTTTATGTTTTTTCGGCTTCTTTTTTAATAATGTCATATAAAGATAAGATATCCCCACACATTGCCAAAGGGTTGAGGAAAACAGATAGGCCAAACAGTGTTGTGTTCTGGCTCACAAAGTACTTGTGCAAAACCAAAGCCAAGGCTGGCATGCCTATAAAAAAAAGTCAACTGCAGTCTGGCTACCTGAGAAGGTAGCCTGACTAATGTGATGCTCTAATATCCCCAGTGTTGTTGTAGAAAGAGCATCACTGCCAAATAAGCACTTAAAAACAACTTTTAAGTCTAGCATAACTATATCTTAACTTTAGTAAATATGTCAAAATACAATTAATGAGAGAAAAGGATAGCTTTACTGTATAATAACGATGGTACATTTTATTTTAATAGGCATAAGTGTTGCCTTTTTTACTACTGGGTCCTCCAAATATTATTTTATGTGTTGTTTTGTTTCACAAAAAAGTATGTCTGTGAAAGAAAAATATGGTGTTTTATTTATCTTCTGAGAAATTTATGTTCTGATTTTGAGCTGATTAATTCCCTCTATCACAGTATAAACTGCTTGGTCAACTATAGTCAGAGACCACTGGGTCAGGCAGCCACCCAATAACTACAGCTAGACCTCTAGACTGGAGGCTGGTAAACAATAGTGGATGTATGGATATGTAACCTGTTGTAGTTTGACTCCAGTTGTAGACGTGCTCTAATCACTACACATATAATCCTACATAGAACCTTAACTGCTAAAAGAAAGATTCCTTCCTCACATTTCAAGCAATAAACTAAAAGCAAAACCTGCCTTACAAACAGTAGAATATAATAATTCAAATAACTGGAGCATCCAGCCTGTTCTCTTTTTTTCGTGAAAATCAAATGTGCCACATATTATTAAATAAAAAATTCTGTGATACATGAGAACATTTGAATGTATTTGGACTTTAGAACAAAAAGCAGTTGGATTGGACCATTTATATGGACATAAGTGATCCGATCAGAACATTCTGATAAGCGTCTAGCCACCCACAGAGAACATACTTCATGAAAACAGAATTCACATGTGAACTCAGGTCAACTTATCTCATTCAGAATAACTTCCTCCTGAAAAGCATTTACATGCACGCTGATTAAATTGTCGACCGACATAAACCACCCATTTCAGTCAGAGAATAATTTAATTCTGATCCTGACAATGCAGTCAGAATACTTCATACGTGCTATGTTTACATCACACATTTTAAGTTTAATTAGCTGTTTATTACAATTACTTATCTCGTCTGGCAGCAACAGCAACTAGTACCTGCTCTAAGGTAGAAAGCAAAAAAAAATCCTAAATATTGAACAGACAGTAAAGGGAAAAGGGAACCTTTGAGTAAAGCAGTAAATAGAAAAAGGGAACAAGGGGATAAATCCAGTATCAGTTATGTCTGTATTAATATATATTCTACTATTATAGAATAAATAGGAAGGGGCCTGTTGAAGATTATCTTCTCCTGGGGAAAGGCTAGGATGTTTACTTGCTCGCTCAAGTAAATTGAAAAAAAAAAATATCTTTCACGATAAAAATAAGGGGTTTTAACATATGTCGACATTTTGTGCCAGGAGGTTTTGGTATACACCTTCTCAATTCGATCTTTTTTACTGTTATTAAAAAAAATTACAAAAAAATTACAAATGACTTGTTAAGATCAGAAAAGGTATGCAAAAATCAGCTAAGATCCAGCATCCAAAACAGAGTAAATACAGGTAAGCATTTAAAGCTTCCCAGATCAGTCAGCACAATATTTGCATTGTTCAGTGTTTCATAACTCTGGCCTATTGTCTTAGTAGATATAAAGCCTTAATGGAACATATATGTGCAGCTATTACACACATTTTTACAAGCCCTTGCCAAAATCATGACAACCCTGAGCCAGTTACATTTTCCCCACTCTTTTGTATGTTTACCAAATAGGACAAACACTTAAAAGTCGTATACCAAAGGGTCAGCCTTAAGGTGAAAAAAGGCTGCTGTGTTACATGCACAGTCCCCTAACACCCAGCCACTCCTAAACCGTAACACAGGGAGCTTTGAACTTGTTCAATTTGCCACTGTTATTCAAAGACCATTCTAACCAGCAAGGTTTTTTTTTTCTCTTTGTTCCATGGCAGGTATTAGAACAACAGGGAGACATGCTGTGTGACGCCACTTACTGAAAGTCATGTTAAAACTCTGAACATACTGCAACAGAAACTTCCAGTCAGTGAAGTCACACCAGAATGAAGCGTTCACTTAGCTACAGACCTGGAATTGACTGAGTATGTTGTGCAACAGCATTGTTATTATTTTCACCAGAAGCATAGCCCTCACTTTCATTTACATGAAATGAAATGTAAGTGAAGGCCAATGGTTTATTGCTACAAAAAAGAGAAATATTATAGAAATATTTGGTAACTATTGAAGACATTTGCAGAATAAAACCCTTGCTGCCACAAAATGGGCAAAATAAGAAAGTAAATGAACATATTTGTTTACATTAGTTGTCACTAAAGGGGTTTTAAGTATTAACAGCAGGCCTTCCTCTAATGAACTTGTCTCAGTACATGCATGGTACATACATCTGCGGACAACAGTTAAAGGGAGGGGTCAAGCGAACTTTTATCCCATTATTTTTGCCTCATTCTAATAGATCCCTTAAAAAGAGCAACAACTATGGATTACAGATTAAAGCTGACGTCTGCTTTTCCATGATGTCTTCAAACAAAGCACAAATAGGAGCAGCGGCTCTTAATAGAACCTACTTGAATCTTTATGTGACATGTCTTACTGTAAGGCAATATATTCTGACATCATTCCAAAAATAAAGCACTCACAGGTGTGCTTTTTATGACGCCTTAAACAATAAATGGCTGGAATAGAAAATATTTACAACAAATTCACTTATTAGTAGAAATTATTGAAGGAAGGCGCTCCTTTAATTTCCTATATTTCTGAGCTCTTAAAGAAACCTAAAATGACTTACCCAGAAACAAAGAGCGTAAGATTGCAGACATCACGGCTGGAAATCCCAAAAGCAACGGAGCAGGAAACAATGCGCTCAGACCGCCTTTGGATTCATTCGGCTGACCTAAGCGCAGGCACGGCGAGGCGGCACCATCAGCGAGCTGAACAGCGAAATCACAGAGAAATAAATCTTCATTGAGCGCCTCAGTCCAAGGACGTAGTAGTATGTTGCACACACCCAACGCATCTAAGCCTCCCAAGGAGAGCAAGAGGAAAGAGGAGAGAAAGAGGAAGAAACGTGGCTCTTTCTCTTCATTGTCACGTACATCGCAGGCTAAACAACGCGGCGTCCAAATCAAAGTTGCCCCCAGGCTGTGTGGTTCTGGCGTGGGACGTGTTGGTTTCAGGCTCCCCTCTGTCTCCTCCTCGGGCAGCCTCTCTTCATCTCCTCCTCCGCCGCACAAAGCACCCAAAGAGGAGGAGAGGGCGAATAGGTGGCAGATGAGGGGATGCTGAAGGATGGAGACCTCTAGAGTCTGAAGTTCTCTTACGCAGCCAGAGCATCATTTACACCACACACTGAAAGGATTGATGGGAGGGTGCGTGTCACCCTACAGCTGTTGTATGCTCCCTGTGAAAAAGAAGCAAAATTAAATAATGCTTGAAAATAAATGTAACTGGATTTTGTTCATTTTTTTAATGTGTTCAAACTACAGAATTATACAGCTATAATGATTTGTTTACCAGTGTGAGAAATTACCACTTCAACTGACAAGTTGATTTATGTGGCCACTGTCATAGTAAATGAATAATCCTTCCAAATATGATCTGCCTGCGTGTGTAAATGCCTGTTTTTTATGCTGCCACAACCAACGTATTATTTGTCATAGAAAGCAGCAGTTTGACCACATTTATTATAGAATTCAAAATATATCATATGAGCATCATGAGCATCAATGCCTTGTAAATTTGTAACTTTTTATTTTTTTTTTCTTGGTAAAATTGTCATGATGGGTTTGAGTGCGCTAACCCACATGCAGAACACCAACACGGAGACTGGGAAAAATTTAAGAAGTTTATTAATAATA